>JAMYHX010000688.1:0-17319 GCA_025529335.1 Rhizopus sp. PT2906
GAATGTATATTAGTAATATTGTGTGCGATGACTACAAATGACCAGCAAAAAGGGTAAATCATACGAAAAACAAAGAAGCACCATAGGCGAATGCCTACAATATTATGGAAACGATATGGGATCTCATTATCGTGATATTGAAGGTATATCAGATAAAGTGTGGAGCTTGTAGATGACAATGGGGGCTGGTAGAGACGATAAAGCATATGAAGCACATGAAAATAGCTGGTGAAATAAAGAAATTGTTTGATTATTGCAACTTTTTCATATGGATATTACGATTAAATGGTTATTGGTATATGAGAAGTGTGTAGGGAACTAGAATATGTCGATAGAGGCCGTCTGATATGAAAAATGAGCAAGAAATCGCATTTTTTTTAAAAAGAAGACTCTTTAAAATGATCGCTTCTAAAATGGAAGAAGGAGTGTAAAATTGGCTAATCCAGGAATATGATTGGATAAAATAAAAATCATATCCCCAATACGCCATAGTATATAGGAGTTCCTTGTAATTGATATGGAAACGGCGTTTTTAAGAGGACCAGAGGCCAGAGAAGCGACGATTGCCACAAACTATGCCCCAACCCGAGCCTGACGCGCCCGTGAACACTTGAGTGACGGGTGTGTGCTGAAGGATATGCCGACAACTCCATTGCTGAAGTTGCGAAATCCACCAGGTGAATTCTTGTTTTATTGTTGGATTGATAGAACAAAAGTGATTTTATATTGTTGAAGGTGATATTGCATATCGCCGGCATCTGTTGAGCTGCTGCAGTAGGTGTCGGGTGCGAAAGCGTGCTTGAATGTTGCCAAGTTGAGTCGCCATCGTCGTTCCAATGAAGGCTGCGAGTTGTGTCCATGTCATCGATTGCTGGTAGAGAAGCTTGTAAGCCATTCATCGAATCGATCAGGTCTTCTTGCCCGGTATAGAGATGGTCATCGATGTCGTGTCGATCGTCATACCCAAGTGAGTAATCTGCTGAGAGGGGGCTAGAGTGGATTTTCTGTCGTTGACCAAACACCTCAACTGGGACATCTTCGCATACATCTGTGTTGTCTGAGCCAGTGCCTGTTCCTTGGAGGAAACCATTATCAGGAAACCGTCAAGATAAGCCGTCAAGATAAGCCGTCAAGCGGATCCCTTGACTTCTGGTCCATTGTAGCAAAGGTTTGGTGGCCATCGTGAAGACCCAAGGGGACAGGCTAAGGTCGAACGGGAGGACGTGGTACTAGAACAGCTGCGAGCGCCATCGGAAGCAGAGATACTTGCGGGAGGAAGGATACACAGGTATATGATGAAAGGCGTCCTTTAAGTCGATTGATGTGAGATAGTCGCCTGGTTATAACAAGTTGGTGATCATTTGCAGTGTCTCAGTTGTATTTGAGCTTTGGATAGATTTAACAAAGTAGAAAATACGATGAGACTATGTTGTATCTTTATTTGGAATAAAGAGAAGAGAAAAGAGATGACAGCACAATCTATAATTATATATTCAAAAGCTGAGATATTTAAACATAGTTGACTATATTTGATTAAGGTGTAACAGATCTTATAGTAACATTAGGTTCAGCTCTAGATATTGTATTTAAGCACTGAATAGTAACGTAGATACTACAGCCACTTTTCAGAAAAAAATGGCCACTTCACACAAAAAAGAGTGTCCACCTCATACAAAAGAGTGTCCACCTCATACAAAAGAGTGTCCACTTCACACAAAAGAGTGGCTACTTCATACAAAAGAGTGTCCACTTCACAAAAAAGAATGGCCACTTCATACAAAAGAGTCTCCACTTCTCAAAAAAAGGTGATCACTTTTCAAAAAAAGGTGGCCACTTCTGAAAAAAAGGTGGCCACTTCTCAAAAAAGAGTGCCCACCACTACGGCACAAGATGGTGCTTAAATCAGTGCGTTTTCTCAATGTCAGCCCCTCTTTTTTTTTTTTTTTCGTCATGGTCATCTTTTATCTCAATGTCAGTCATAAGCAGACATTGTTCTACGACAATGACTGTAATCAGTATGAATAGAGTGAATTCATACATTATAAGGTTACATGTACACACTTTTAGTGATAAGTCAAATTAAATAGAGTCTCTCCTTTGAATATAGCATTACTTATTTAAAAGATAATCCTCATATGGTAAAAGCAGTATCATAACCCAGATTATGAAATGAAAGTTTTCTTTATGAACTCAAGAACTATTAGTCAATCATATCCTCAGAAAGTATAATCCACGCTTAGAATAGTGGCTTACCAGCCATTTGATAGCAACTATAATAGTAGATCATTAATTTATTTGTATGCTCCTTCTGTCTTTGTCTTGTGTCTCTAAGTCATTACATAACAATCTTTAAAGTTGTCTCTTCAAAAAAAAAAAAAAAGATAGCTTTACTCTCTCATAGTGTATGTATATCCGCTTTCCTTCGTATATCCTACCTCTACACATGCTGCCTATATACCAATAACCCTCTAATAACAATATCCATACGCAAAGTATTTTTGATGGTTCAAATATTTCTTTATTTACCACTCTTATCCGCTACAATTCATCCTGTGCGTTACTTTTATCAATCCCATATTTGTTGTATACTCTTCATATTCTATCTACTGATGCATCATAATGACCATGACTTTACTATTGCATGACATCCATATCGTTGTATGTACTTTTCCACTAAATATCCTTTTTCCTATTATCACAAGCGCTTTTTACTTATCATCTACCGCTACTCCACCAAAATAACTGATAATCCACCTGTATCAATCTCTCTCTTTGCAAATATCATACTCAATATTACTTTCCTTTCTAGTTAACATTGTTCACATCATTCATATCAATATACTGCTTGTATATTATGCATCAGTTCATAGAGTTTACATACGTTGTTATTCTTTTTTCATGTCATATAGTCCATTTTCATGCCTGCCACAGTTGTATAATCCACAATTCTATCGTTTTTCTATTTCCAGTACTGTATCCGTGATCCAGCACCCGTTAACTTATAGAATACTACCTTAGCTGCTATTATTTTACTATTTGTTGCTTTAACCCAAATAAGCTGCATTGTTATGTACTTGCATGTCTATTAATGTTGAGAGGTGAATTTGTTGTCATAGATACTGATACATCGCTAGCTTACAAGTAAAATTATTAATATTTCATCACTCACTTGTATGAAATCACTCATTTACATGAAACAATATGAATATCACGGTTATTCAACTAGTTGAAGTACTGTTTTCATTTTCCAAGCTTATTTACGTCTAAATATTACAAATACAAGAGTAAGAAACAGTTGCAATGGTATAAAGTATAGAAACATAACGTACTCTATGCTGCATTGAGCCAGTCGTCAGTTGATGTAATGGGCAAGTTGTAAATGTGGTAAACACGTCATCACTATAAAAACATATTAAACTGATTATACAATATAACCTGCTATATAAAACAGAGCAGTTACCTTGAATAAGCATACACTTTCGTAACGAATACACCTTACATCCCTTTTAGCAGTTAAAAGTGGAAAAGAAGTAAAAAAAAAAAAAAAAAAAAAAAATGGGAAAAAAAAAATTATTTTTTTTTTTTTTTTATCACTTCTTTTCTATTAAACGCACAATAATGACAACATAAACAACTAAACAACAAACTCAATTACTTTATTACGCGTACTGAGGAATCCGTCACTGTAACAACAATGAATGACCAAGCCAACAGTTACAATAAAGGCACAACAGAGATACGATAATAAACAGCTTTCTAAAACTATTTCTTTGTATTCACCATTGAAGCTACTTTATGAACGTGTATTCATAAAATATTGTTTATTACTTTGTCTCGTCTTAGACGTAGATCGTTTATTATTATAAACAGCTTAGGAAGACTTTTTTTTTCTCTTTTGGACAAAAAGATGGTTAAGAGTAGAACTACATGCAATGTAAGAGAGTGGAATCAACAATTACTTTATAAAAGTTACTTATACTACCTTTAATAGACGCTTTACAGTTAACTGGATAATAACAGCTACAACAACGAGTAGTAGTATTACTTTGGATACAAAATCAAAAATGATAAATAGCTATCACACAATGAGTTACCATGACAATCGATGAATGTATTGATAGGATATGGCAACGATTGCTTAGCTGTTAAAATGAGTACTACTACGTCCGTTCTTAATAAAGTCAATTGACATATATACCTTTTAGTCTGGTAAATTCTAATCTTTATTCTTTTTAATTGATACTTCGTATTCAACAGTGGCCACTCTTTTTTATGAAGTGCTCACTCTTTTGTGTGAAGTGCCCACTCTTTTGTGTGAAGTGCCCACTCTTTTGTGTGAAGTGCCCACTCTTTTTTATGAAGTGCCCACTCTTTTTTATGAAGTGCCCACTCTTTTGTGTGAAGTGCCCACTCTTTTGTGTGAAGTGGACATTCTTATTAAAGAGTAGCTACAGTCACTTTCGCATATTTATACGTTACAGTAACCACGACGAAGACAAATGCTTCAACTTTGCCACCTGGCGACATAAATAAGAATAATTTAATAAATACAAATGATGCTCCCACTCAGAAAGCAGCAATTACTTTGCTTTCACAGTTTGAGAATCACCGAAAATCTTTGAGACATCCTCATTGCGAGAAGATGGGCTAATTTCGTCGTAATGGATTCACTAAACCCGATCCACCCATGCCCATATTTCGTGGTCATGGATGTGGAAAGACCTTTAAGTCTCGCACTATGATGTTCATTGTTTAGTTTCTAGTTTCTTCTAACAGTCTTGTAAGCTCGCCAAACAACGAAACTTCTGGAGTTCTCCACGTTAGATAACCTACCGAAAATAGTAACACAAACAATCAGGCACACGATATGTATCCTTTACTGGATTTGATTAGACGCCTCTCAACCGAACTTGCAGCAGCCCGTGCAGAGATAGTCAATTTACGTTAACAGATGACCCAACTTCAAGAACAAGCGACACAACAATCCATGAATATGAACCAACCCACCCACTACGAAGACGTCAACCATCTCAGCTCTGAAGATTTTCCTGCACTATCCTCTCAAATACCTCCATGGCATAACCCTCAACGTATTTCCCAAATCAAGCGCAGTATTGCAGAGCATGAACAACAACGCCGATTGCAACGACAAGAAGCAGCTGCACGCCTCCTACAGTCACCATCTGAGAATCAAGGTTTTCAATACGCATACTTGCCAACTAAGACACGAGCTCCTATTGGTCAAATTCGTACTCGCTTGAGAGAACTTGGTTTTACGAATAACCGCATACTGGATATACACAATCCAGACCGCAATATTGTTGCGTTACTTGTGCATAATGATTATATGAGTGAGCTTCGTAAACAATTAGGACGCTTTAAAGTTATCCTTAAGGATAATTTTGATCCTTGTGATAGCAAAGTCGCGAAATCCTAGAAATTAAGTTTTGTTCATATTCAAATACAACAGTATCTTTTTGATTTCTTTAAAAACCCTAAACAACAAGTTGTGTTCGTACCCTTTTTTCACGTAATATTTTGTTTAAAATCTAATTCATTAACAAGAAACAAAAAACGTAAGGAACATAAGACCTTTATTAAATCTATAAATTAACCTTTATAAATAAAAAGTGCTGTTAATGATATTTTTGGTAGAAGTCAGGAATGACGTCAAGCGCGCTTCATAAGTGTGATTTTGATTCTCAGGTGTTGTCTGCTGGCATAATGCCTCTTTTCCACTTTTCAATTTCATAATGCTATTCACTTTCGGCTTCTATTGGTGGAAACGGAGAAGAACTTCGACCTGGAATGTTTGGGAGATGTGACATTTCGTTTGGTGACAGTAGGGTGACAAAGAAGACAGGATGTATCATTATATTGCGTAGCAGCTTGAGCTTGTACGCATAAATTCCAACCTTTGCAATGACTTCAAACTGGCCAAGTTTCTAGTAATTCAGCATGTCTGAGGAGCGCGTGGTTTTGATATATCTTGCTGTTAGATACACTAGGTCATCTACTTGATATTCTGGCGTTGACCTTCGATGCTCGTTGTAATATGCAGCTTGTTGCATCTAAGACATTGCTAATTCATGAAGTATTTATGAAACTCTTGGAGACTATTGATATAATTTTCGTTTGCTGCAGCAATCATGGACTTTGAACCTTGAGGTGAAAAAATTAAATAGCAGGAGAAGACCATATTTAGCTAAGAATGGTTTGCGTCTTGTACTAGATTGAACGGCATTGTTATAGTCAAATTCGGCCGAGGAAAGTAATTAGGACCAACCATCCTGTTGGTAGCTGATATACGCACGAAGGTACTGCTGGAGGACTGAGTTGATACGTTCAATTTGGCCATCGGTTTGGCATGAAATGCTGTTGACATGTTTGCTTTAATTTTGAGCAGCACTAATAGGGATTGCCAGAAATTTGATGTGAATAATGATCCTTTACCTTTTGTGATTTCTTTAGGTAAACCATGGAAGCGGAATATGTTTTGGATAAACATCGACGCGAGTTCTTCAGCTGCAATTATGTCATTGCATGATACAAAATGAGCCATTTTGGTAAGTCGATCTACTACACATTTGGAATTGAAGTCATTTGATGCTGTAAGTCGACTATAAAATACATACTAATGGATGATCAAGGTACATCAGAAATCTTGAGAGGCTTCATATGACCCTGTGGTCCCTTTCTTGATGGTTTTGGACGAATACAGACGGGATAATTTGCTACAAAATGGTTGACGGACTTCCTCAAACCTGGCCAGCAATATGTGCGCGTAATAAGTTCACAAGTCTTTGCCTGAACAAAAATTACCCACTACTGGGCTATTGCGATGTAATGCAAGGATTTCTAAACGGAACTTGTCGTCACTTGTTACGCATATTAGGTTGTCAAATAAGAAGAACCCGGTATCGGCGTCAACTGAGTAGCGCTTCATCTTCTTAGTCCTGGTGGTATCGAGGATGGAGAATCGACAAAGCTGATTATCTTCGCCAACTTGGTGTCAGGCATTGATAGCTCATATATTCGCTGACAGAATTTAGCATCTGGGGCAACTACAAAAGTGGCAGAGAGAATCAACTAATCAGAGCGAAACAGTTGATCAACAAGTTGCTTGGCGCTATCCCCCTTTCAAAGGCCATGCCAGATCGCCTAGAGAGGGCATCGGCCAAGGGGGCTTTGGAACCAAGGGTATAGATTACGACAAAGTCAAAAGAATTGAGGAATATAGACTAGCGAGCTTGGCGGCGAGTTAGCACCTTTGTTGTAGCGAGGTACTGAAGGATTTTATGATGATCGGTATATACGATTATGGTACGTTGTGCTCCCTAAAGGTAATGTCGCCAAGTTTTAAAACAGGAGACGATAGCTAACAGTTCTTTATCGTGTATGTCGTAATTAACTTTGGTGGAATCAAGCTTACAGCTGAAGGAGGTGATGATATGTAAGATATTGTCAGAACAGTATTAACTGAGGATATCAGCTACTGCAAAATCAAAGGCATACGTTTCGACGACTATTTTAGAGTTTGGGTCGAAGAATCGTAGTATTGATGCGGTAGTGAAAGCGGTTTTCAAGTTCTGGAATGCAATGTCAGCTTTCAGGTGTCCATCCAAAAATGATCTTTTTTGTAAGAGCTGTCAGGGGGAGAGGGGCCTGAGAATAACCTTGAATGAAGCGATGGTAAAAGTTTACAAAACCAAGAAAAACTTGAACATCGCGAACTGATTGCAAGATGCGTTGCTTGGTTATAGCTGAAACTTTTGATTGATTCATAAATATACCTTCTGAGCTAAGTTTTAAACCAAGAAATTCCACTTCTTTGACGTCGAAATCGCACTTCTCCGCTTTAACATAAAGACCAACGTTGCGAAGTTTGCTCAGTACAAGTTTAACATGTTTTTCATGGTCGGCTACGTTTTCGCTATAGATGAGAATGTCATATAGATGACAACGAAAGCCTCAAGGTATTCACGGAGAGTATTGTTGATTAATCCTTGGAAAAATGCAGGTACATTTGTTAGAACAAATGGCATCACAATATACTCGAATAATCAATATTTTGTACGAAAAGCGGTTTTCCACTCATCACCTTCTATGGTGCGAAATCGATAATAAGCAATTCGTACGTCGGGCTTGGCGTAGACTTTAGCTGTGGAAAGGCGGTCCATAAGTTCATCAATTAATGGACGAGGATATCGATTCTTGACGGTGATTTGGCTGAGTCCACAGTAATCAACATAAGACATCAAGATCCATCTTTTTTTTTCACGAATAGAATCGGGCTCGTGAAGTGACGGATGAAACCAAATTTTAAGTTCTCTTTCAAGAAATCGTATAAGGCTACGCATTCATCTTGTGCCAATGAACAAGTAGGATCGAACGACGGTTGAGTGCCTTCCGATAGAGTAATATGATGATTAGTGCTTCTACTTTTGACTAATATGTTCGTAATTTATTCACTAAAAACAACAATACAGTCATGGTATTTTTCTGGAATGGTCGTAGACTTCGATTCAATAGTGGTGCTTGATAGGCCCATTACATCCAATATACCTTTGTGTGAGGCTGTAAGTGCAAGCGACTGTTCACCATTTTCCAGTAGTTCCTTGAAAATAGCTGCGCTAACGGTTTTGATAGCACTATCACGAGTTGGCTCTGGAATCGATTTTGCTGATAGAGCGTTCGCGATTGAAGAACTGATAAGACAGCTAGACGGGCAAAACTGAGACAAAAATAAGACTGTCTATTGCTCCAATTTAGGATAGTATTATGCATACTCAACCAAGCTATTCCCAGAATGAATGGGTATTGCCATATCGTAACTGTATCTAAAGTAAACTTTTCTAGGTGATTGCTAACAGTGAGTACTAGCTCTGGTTCATGCGAGGCAGTTCCAGAAGAAGTAAGACTACCGTTAACTGTTCGAACAATAGCAGGGTTTGTCCTTTTTAATAGAGGCAGATAATGTATTTTAGCAAACCTCGTATCAATAAAGTTGATATAGCTCCGGAATCAACCTTTGAAATAGCAGATGCTTTCTTTCGGCCATATTGTAGAATAATTTAGATAGTGGGATGCTCATGCTTAGGAGAAAGAGAGGGGTAGATGGAATTATTTGACTCAACATTAAAAACTGGACTAAGTATAAAGAGATTTAATATTAGTAAAGCATGTTGCTTTTACTGATGGGTCCAAGTCACGCTCCCTTACGAAGCTTGGGCTGGGACTTTTTCCAGTTTTGTTAGGATAAGTTGGGATAGAGTGGCCTTTGTTATCACAGTACTTACACACTATAAGATCACGACGACATGGTTTGCCTTTTTGGGAAAATGTCTTAAATTTGATTGTGGTAGCTGCAATCATGTCCATAGGTTCGGCAATATCTTGGTGAAAAGACAGTGTTGCGTTATGAGGAATCGGAGGAGGTATGTATATAATTCTAAGAAAAGAAGGGCAACGATATATAAATTACTTTCTATGCATAGCACGATCACGAGTTAGATTTTGTAATTCAACGCAACAGGAAACAAAGGACCAAAGTTCGGTGGGTGCCACACGAATTGCAAGAGAATCTTTAACAACTTCTGACAAACTATTACAAAATATGCCAAGTAGAGCAGATTCATTAAATTGTTTTTTGACAGCCAGGCGACGAAAGTTGGAGACGTATCCTACAGTGTTTCCTTTACTTGGCATAAGTTGATGAGACTTTTTCCAGTTTTAGTTGTTCGTTTACTTCTCGAAATACTTCACAAAGAGCAGCGATAGAAGCAGCGAAGAATTTCATGTATGAAGGAGTAGGTTGATCTGTGTCTAAAGTATCCATAAATGATTGAGCCCAAAAAAATGCATGACTAATCATAAAAAAACAGAGGTAACAAATCTTATTAATATTATTAGCAAAACGAATGAGGCCAATATTAATAGCAATTATAAATCCAGTATACTTTTTTACCCTTTGCAGTCTTTCATTTGCATATTAATATATGCATGCTTCATTAAATAAACAGAAAAAAATGTTGCCCTTAGATCATTTGTTTATCCCCTTTCCCTACATGTATGCTGTTATTCGTTCGCTCTCACTCCTCTTCCTTGCTGAATAGACAACTCTTTACAGTATTGAAGTAGTAGCTGTAAGGACAAAAGGTACCTCTGTATTTTTTTACTTTGTGAACGAAATCAGATGGTCAAACATCTATGCTATATTTCTATCCTTCCGTTTTAACAGTCTCTGGTTCCGCAGGCAACACTGCGGGTTGCTTGATGTGCTCTTCAGGTATAATTAAATCTACTTGATCAAATTAGGACACGATTAAAGATTGACAAGGAAGTTTAATACAAACGAGATTTGAAATGCAGATCAAGGACAAGTTTAAAATTTTGGTAAATAGAATCCAATTCCGAAATTGGAATCAAGCAGTTAACAGTGATTCATTTATGCTGTAAAGAATTGTATATTCAAGCGGCAGATGAAAAGAGAAAGAGCCGGACAGGAACTAAAGCCCTTGGGACCGCATCTAATTGTGGATATGAGAAGGTGGCGCTAGGGCTTGAAGCTTTTAAGGTAACAGCGAGGTCAACAAAAAATTAAGGAGGTGTGTTACACAGCATAACTATTATATATACTTTCGGAATCAATTGTTTTTCTTCATTAACCTCTTTTCTGTTTAAACGAAACAAAAAAATGTTTCCTACAAAAGAAA
Source organism: Rhizopus sp. PT2906 (assembly GCA_025529335.1). NCBI lineage: Eukaryota > Fungi > Mucoromycota > Mucoromycetes > Mucorales > Rhizopodaceae > Rhizopus > Rhizopus sp. PT2906. Next base: position 10,716 of record JAMYHX010000688.1, read on the forward strand.
TGGCTGCTTGCTCCATCTATGGCTTAGAATTTACTACTGAAAACGCAAAAAAAGCTTTAAAAGATCTTGATTCAGTTGGATTGATCCCAGTTTATTTAAAAAATGGAGATCCTTCATTGGCTGTTGCCATAGGGAAGAAGAAACTCAGAATGGAACCATGGAAATATGGTGAATTTAATTCTGAAAGAAAAGAAACTCTGATACCAGAAACACAATCAGAGGACACGAGCGAATCATTCGATATAACAAGTAGGACGATAATATATATGAAAACAATTGTTCCAATGTCAAAGAGTTTTTTTGGCGTATTTTGTATTTTGTATTTTGTATTGTAAAAAACGTAACAGTCAAGGAAAATCACTCATTGGCATTGAAACGGTTGTAAAATTAAATGCATGGTAACTTACATTATCAATAGTACCCCAGTCAAAAAGAGCAGTTCTTGATTTGGTGAAGCTGATCATGCCTGTCCAGCCGATTACTAATGTAACAGAAGAAATATTTCTTTCTGAAATAGAAATATTCAACATAGTAAAGGCGTACTTTGCCGAAACAACTTTCACAGCCGAACAATTGCAGGACTGGATGGGGAAGGATTGCTCTTGGGGAACAACAAAAAAAAGACGAGTAGGAAGTGAGAGAAGAAGGGGAAGGACAATCAATCTAGTAAAAGAAGATTTAAGAGGTATAACATATTGAGCTTAAAGAAGATTTCTGTTTAATTTCAATCGAAAACAACTAAACATAATTCTTTAGCTTTCGCATGGAAAGATATATCAAATATCAAAGAATTCAGACTGTTTGTGCGAACAACGATCAATGACTTTGTAACAATTGGGTATGCAAGAAAGTCAAAGACTAAAGAAACCAAAGCAGCAGTCGAAGGTTCTTTGAACCTGCAAACACAAAAATTAATGACAAAGTGCCTCTGTGAGCATGTGTTCGTCAGCTGTAACTCAAATGCAGACGAACAAATTGAAAAGCGTGATCTTGACAAAAAAAACAATTATAGCATTAAAAACAATACAGGAGATACTCAGGGTAAATTAATACAATATTAGGTTTGTTTAGTTCTAACAAAAATAATAGACATGATAGAATATATCTCAATGTCCTTAAAAAAGATTCGCTTAGTAGTCATTGACTACGCTGGGTTGAGCACCAACCCAGACGATATAAGGGAATTCTTCTGGTAAGAATGAAAGATATTATTGTATTAATGATTTTACTGATAAGTTCTTTTTCAACAACCATGAATAAAGCAAACACAAGCAGTTGAAAGAGCTTATAGTCGATGAAGGACACAAGGTGTCGTGTCTTACAAGGTACGAAATCTTGAACAGCGACGATGCAATAAAAAAGTTTAACTGCAGGACGGCTTGCATCAAGCGTTCCAAGTAACTGCAGCTGTTTTTTTTTTTTAATAATTACTATTCGACTTATTTATTTGAAATGGTTCAATGTTTATATTTTCTGGCAAATAGAATATACTTTCAAAGTGGGAGCAATATTATATTATTACTGTTGTATAGTGCGTAAAAGAAACAAAATCGTAAAGAATCACTCCAAGTGATTTAATATGATTCCCTTTTTTGCCGTTCAATAAAGCATTTTCATTAGATTATTAGTGCAATTAGTTTTATTGAACTTTAACTTGCCAAAATTAAAGGGAAGTACTACGCACACGCGAAAATACGGGCCTGCTTTTTGCATTGCAAATCTGCACAGCATTCGCATAATAAGTGATGTAAACAATTCAATTTGCACACTAAATAGCATGTCTGTTGTAGTTATCCTATAAATATCTCATCTTATCGTAAAAGATTACCTGAAGAAAGAAAAATATAAACAAGACTGACCACAAGATGCATTTTTCTGATAGACGCGTCATGCTCAAATCTCATTGGCCCGTGATAAACCCATGCAGTAATCCTGTTTCCTTATAAAATGATGCTGTTTGTAATGATAAGCTCTTTTCCGTCTCAACATAATAAAAAGATTATGACAGACACATCAGCACGTACTTATTTTATACTTCAGTGTTGTACATAGTGTTGTGTGGGTGTGCTTTGTCTAGTGCATGCGTCATAAAATGCGCAAATGATGTACAGATGTGCTGCGCAAATAGCAAAATCCGTATTTTCGCGTGTGTGTAGTGCTTCCCTAACAATATACCCAAGCTTGATTAAACATAGATGACTTCCTCTTTTTTTTTTTTTTTATTTTTTTAAAAAAAAAAAAAAAAAAAAGAAAGAGCAGATCTTTCGCAAATTTGAACGGCATACAAACTACAATGAAAACAACCGATTCAACTATGCCATCTGGCTCTGCTAATCCAACATCACGACTGTAACAATTAGTCTCACAATAGAGGAAACAACAGGCTTGCTCGTAAAGTTCGAAACCTCCCATAAAACCTTAGCTTATTCTCAATGTACAAGGCAGGGTGTCTTTCGTCACAATGGCAGTACCAAGGTTAAACCACAATAAGCCATTTCTCATTTCAATGACAACCAAAATTCAGCCACGAAATCCAGCTGCCCTTTTCTTTCTGCTTATCTGAAAATGTCTCCAATTGAAGAGATCATCAAAGCTTCCAGGCACGATCAGGAAACTCGACTCGTCCGCTGAACCTGCCCACGGAGAATGTTCAAAATCTGCTAAATATGATACAACATCTCAACAGCGAACTAGCCGCTGCTAGATCAAAAATTGAACATATTCGTGCCATCACTATCCAGCTTCAAAATTAATTAGACAAGGAATGACTGTCTCCCAGCACATCCACGCATACCTTGACTACAAACACTCAATCTTCACTTGATTTTCACGAACTCGCCACCGTTTCTACGTCTTGGCGTAGCCTCAGCCAGGCCCATCGACTTAAGGTGGGCTTATTACATAAACAACAACAAAAATCTTTAAAAAAGACAAAAGGCTGCTGCATGTCTTTTGCAGTCTACTTCCTAGAATCAAGGCTTCCAGTATCTTTACATCCCCATGAAGGCTAGAATACCTATCAGACAATTACGATCCCGACTACGCAAACTCGACATCAACAACAGCCGCATCCTGGATATCCATTATCCTGATCATAACATTGCGACTCTTCTAGTGCATAACAATTACGCAGATCAAGAACGAGCCAATGTCGCATTCATGCATCGGTGTAATAGCATGAAACAAGCACCAAGGTTCGTCTGTTCCGTTCAAATTTGCTGTCATACGTTAATTCCATTCAGAAGGCTGGACTAGCAAACAAACTTTGCAAGAGATCTTATCTTCAAACCTCCACGTTAAACTCGTGAGCATATAAGTATTGCGGGCTATTGTAAGCTCTCTGAGCTACACACAATGGAATCTCAAATGGAAGATATCTCTTCGTAATGAGTTCTATCACGATTCTATTTTTCAATGCAACTGGCTTGGTCCGGTTAGCCCCCATTCCAGTCCGTAATATAGTTCAAACCTCTTCAATCCTTCTTATCACTGAGACATAGCTCTTAAGCCCACACAAGCACCCAGCGCATTGGAAGCAACTCCACACGAACAGTGTTAAAACACAGCCCTTAGCCACAAGAGAACACCAAGACATTTTTCTTTTAGTTAACTCCAGCATCAAAGGCAATGTTCATCATTTTACACACCATGAAACGACTCAAATTCAGTACAAGCTGTCTTTCACCATTGCCAATATCCTGGAATACTGTCTATACCTGCAGCCAATTTGGACAACTAGTCTGTCATTCAGATATTGATCTCTTTATCAAATGCAACAAACAACGCCAGCCTGACAATCCTTTTTGATGACCTGCACACTCGAATGGGACAGTTACGAGAAACCAAACAACAAATTTTAGAGGCAACCTGATTATCCGTCGGATGCAACAGCACAACGGCATCCTTTGGAATCAAAGATTGGCATGCGAACAAGCAACACTCATGGCTTACCCAGAAAGTAGTATTACTGAATTAGTCATGAGTACCGCAGAACTTAATGAGCCTTCCATCTAATTTATCACGATTTAATTTGTATTAATTATATATAAGCCCAACCTACAAATTCAGTGCAGATATAGATCACAGTGGGAAATTTTACCCTGAAAAATGAATGCTCTTGAGTTTGTATCTGATAAGCCATGGTTGATTATTGTTTGCTTTGCTTTAATTAAGCCTTATAACGTCTCGCCTTTTCATCATACGTGGGCGTAAAATATTTCATCCAATCAAATCATTTGTATGTGCTTTCCAAATTGGGAAAAACAAACGTTTTGACCGCCAAACCACAATTTGTCATGTCTGATCCTGGGCTGCCATGCGGATCAATCACGTATATACTTCATGGTCTGCCACTACCAAGAGAAACCACATTTGCATACCTTGGCGTTCTTTTCAAACAGGTGGATATCTTAATCAAGAGAAACTCATCCAAGGTAGTATTCACAAAGCTTTTGCAACGATGAACATGTTGTCATCTATTGGCGTGAATCCTTTTAATTTTCCCAAGCTTATTTGTATCAGATCCTATGCTCACGCTATTCGACCACAGCTTGATTAGGGCCAAGCTATCAATCGTTTTACAATCTCTAATAGACAAATGTTATTATTAAGGCCTGTATTTTTACGAACGCTGCATTACTTATGCAATGACCTGTCGTATTCTATTTTTGTACTAAAAAAGATTACAAGTGCTGTCGTCGTATTTATTCTTTCATGCATAAATTTCACATATTAAGCCCACAAGTTGTAACTGATTGACAACATTTAAAGGTCGATTTCTTTTTTTTTCCCATGCATCTCTTTCTTTTCTCTTTTCATAAAAGATTTATTCGATCTTGTGGTATCCTTATGTCTTCCAGAAACATAGTCAGAGAATTCAAGTGATTCTTTTCAAGTTACAAGTATGACATTAATATATATGTAAACACTCGTTCCGATGTCAAAGGGCTTTTTTTGGCGTATTTTTTATTTGTATTGTAAAAACGTAACTGCCAAATAATATCATCCATTGGCATTGAAACGGCTGTAAAATTAGATGCATGGTCACTTACATTAGTATTAGTGCCACAGTCCAGAAGGGCAGTTTTAGATTTGGCCAAATTGATCATGCCTATGCAGCCTGTTCCTGGTGTTACAACAGAAGCTTTCCTTGGTGAAAAAGAAGTTTTTGACGTAGTCAAAAAATACTTTTCGGATCCAATGTTCACTGCTGAGCAGTTGTAGGGCTGGATGGGAAGAATTACTCTTGGGGGGTACACAAAGAAGACAAGCAGGTAGCGAAAGAAGAAGAGGGAGGACCTTCAATGTGGTCAAAGAAGAATTAAGAGGTATAACATATTGAGATTAAAGAGGATTTCTGTTTAATTTCAATCGACAACAACTAAACATAATTTTTTAGCTTTTACATGGGAAGTGTTGTATTTAGCACTGATATTGGCTTATAGAGTATTCAAAGAGCTTATCATAATTTGTACAGTACCTGCCCAAATTATATTGTATATAAAAGAGCCTGTAGACAGAGTGACATCACGCTAACAATCTGTGCTACAATGTGGTGTATATTGCTACCCTGTATTAATAATTTATATATTTCTACACTTCTTATTTATCATAATAAAAGATATACTTGGAAGTTATTGTTTAATTCTAGTTCATTTCAAATCAAACATCAACACATTCTTCAGGAAGACATATCGAATATCCAAGAATTCAGACGTCTGGTGTGTACCGCCAGCAATGGCTTTCTGACAATTGGATACACAAGAAAGTCGAGGACAGGAGAAACCAAATCTTCAGTCGAAAGTTCGCTCAACCTGCAGATACAAAAATTACAAGTCAAGTACCTTTGCCAGTTTGTTTTTACAAGCTGCAGCGCAAATGCAGACGACCCAGTTGAAGAACGTGATCTGAAAAATAAAAACAAATGTCACATCAAAAACAGTGCAGGAGATGCACAAGGTAAATTAATAAAATACTAGGTTTGCTTAGTTTCTAACAAAAATAATGGATAGATTACATATCAATGTCCCATGAAAGGATATGACTTGTAATCATCGACTACGCTAGGTTCAGCACTAATCCAGATGACATATGACTTTTTTTCAGGTAAGAATGAAAGATATTATTGTATTAATGGTCTTACTGATAAGTTTTTTTTTTCAACAACCATAAATAAATCAAATACAAGCAGCTAAAGGAGATCATTATCAATGAAGGGCACAAGATTTCTTCTACCTCCTGATACGATATCTTTAATAAAAGTTTATGTTTAAAATTCAGTTCAAAAATTGTAAATTAGTGCTTGTAAATACAGAGCTGGTAGTGATTCGTTTTAAATGCTTGATCTGGCTTTTGATAGTATCAGTTGGTGAACAAGACTGTATGATCAATGCGTCTTTAACAAGCCAGTTCATTGTGAAATCTAGAATTTCCCGTAAATGGAAATGTACTAGCTCGACCTGTTGTGTTTCTAGGTCATATATTTCTTGCAATATGCCTTTGCTATATACTGATATAGATCAGTATTGTTATTATTATTATTGTCAGTAAGTATCACTCTATGTTTGTCGTCTTGTAATATGTGATGACCACTTTTTGGTGTTAA
>JAMYHX010000689.1:0-17194 GCA_025529335.1 Rhizopus sp. PT2906
TTTTTAAAGTAGGTAATTCACTAATATACTTAAATTCGTCTAAATGACACTCTTGATGTTCTTTTCGTCTTCTTGTAGCAAGATTGTAACCACATAAATGATAGCATTCTTCCAAGCTTGTAGTTGTAATACGTTGAAGTAAAGAAGAAAGTGGAAAGTAACTGCGGATAGTCTTGTCATGCTAAATTAACGATCAACAGTATTTTTTTTTATTAATTAATCATGTTTTCTTTAATAGTAAAATGCTGGAATGAAAAGTTGCTCCACTTTTGACACCCTGCACTTCTTACTGTTATCCTCAAAGTAACTTTCTTTATAAAAGTGATGGATAAGGATACTAAAATAACAAACGATAGTCATGAATCATCATCTAACACCAGGAACAGTGATTGAAGAAGTAATAATGAAGAGGGAAGAGAAGAAGTACAAACCTCAACATCATCCACATGTTCCATGATGAAATATCAGTACGTAATTCATACACACGTATACAGCATGTGTCTAGCTGATGCGTTGAAAGTGCTGCTCAAAATCATGTTCCCAACGGATACTATCATTTCTACTACTGCTTCTCAAGGTAAGAACGATGTTGCAGAAGCCTCTGTCATTATACTCGATTTGGATAACAGCGACAACTTTCTCCATTGTTGGTAAATCCTGGGCACGTCTGTCACCTCCTTCAATCAAATGCATTCTCATCGATGAACTTATGATAATATAAGGTGATCCGCTTTCGGTAGAGCCATTGTTGCTAGATCTTTCCTCGCTGTTGATGCTGAAGCTCTCATGGTTGCTCAATATTTTATACGCATGACAATAAATACGTGAGAAGGGACTACATTGAGCAAGCACAATTGAAAGGTTTTCTATATTCCCATTGTCCAGATTCTCATTCCTTTCTGATCGTCTCTGAGCAACATACGAAGGATCATAGATGTACAACTGAGCATACAAAGATGCGTTGACCTCAGCTGAAAATAGAGACCCTTGGCGGTAACAAAGGACATCATGGATTTGGAATGCGTTAAGTCCACCTTTTCTGTTGTTGTTGTTGTTGTTGTTGTTGTTGCTGCTGGCATTACGTTCCTCAGCTGAGACAATGTCGCATCGTAAAGAGGTAAACGCAAAGGCAGCGTTATATTGACGAAGGTTGTCCTTAAAGTGACGGCCTTGAACGTCTGTACTTGCAAGCAAGTTCTTCAAGTACTCAGGTGGATCAGGCGAGAGCTGCAAGTAAACTGATCCCTGCTTGCAGCATGACTCCCAGGTTGGATTTCTCATCGAAGATATCTCTTGCCTTTCATCAATCCAGTATAGGGCATGGCAATGGAGACACTCTTTGTCCATACGTCCAAGATCCAAAGGACGAAGGCGAGATATAGGCAGTAGGAATGGCCTGAGAAGGTTCAACTCTAGGTCTTCCCCTGCGTTTTACTGGTCTGCCTTCCTGCTCTTCTTGTTCAGCTCGACGTTTGCGTCGTGTGGCCGCAACTTGTTCTCTGCATGTTTGGCAGGTACGGTAAGCTGAGTCAACTGGTAAAGGTGCATGGCAGGATGAGCAGTTGGTAGTAAGTACGGTAATGGTATTATTATTGTTCATATTATTGTTCATGTACTAATGTAAGTTCCAGTATATATATTAGTGATAATAGTAATAAAAAAAAACTACATGTATTTATTATAAATATATTCCTAACGTCTTCGTTTCATATCTCTTTCTCTTGCCCAATCCCTCCAGGGGTAATCTTTGTTCCATTTCTGTTTATCAGCATGTTCCTCAGGTAGAATAGGTTCGACATCATGTAACCATGGATGGTTTACTAATTCATATGCAGTAGCCCTATGTTCATAAGCCAGCATCGGATTTAAAAAGCTCGCAATCTCTTCAGCCTCCGTTCGACGATATCCATATTTATCATGTAATACGTCTTCCAGTGACCAATACTTTAATCTGTGAATATGTCGAAGCACACCTTTATGAGTGAAGAACTCGGAAGAATGCTTGCCTGATAGAGCAAATTCTTTTGGCATGGGTCCCATCAATTCAATCATTTGCGCGAGATGGTCTATATAAATCATATAAGACACACCTTGTTTCCTTATTCCCTTTTGCAACTTACCATCATCACGACTGTATCCTTTGCCCCTTCGTGGATCAAACAGGTAGCTTCCTGTGAGCAATTCAAATATCTATTTCACAAGTTGATATAAAGTCTTTTTTGAAAGAGAAATAACTTACCATACAAGCCAAACTCCACATATCTGCTCCAGCATCCCATTTGCCTCCAATGATAACCTCGGGTGATCGGTATTGTCGTGTCTGTATGTCTTCTGTAAAGTGATGATCCACCCAACAGGCATTACCTAAATCTGCAATCTTGACCTTGACAGAGTCCTGAACTTCCTGACTGTTGGAGCGTGATCTATATATATATATATATATATATGTTGAATACATATATTTTCCTATCGTTTTCTATAATTTACCTAGACATATCTGACCTGCGTCCTCTGCTCGAACTACCCTCAGCCGATGACAAGGGCTGAGAGGGCACCATCTTGACGGATCGATACTTACGAGCGGGGCTTCTTCCTCTACTATGATCATTATAAGGCTCCTCCTTTGACTCTATCGAATCTGGTCTTGAATTCAACTTTCTAAGCATCTCCTCAGCATTTTCAATGTACATCAAGACGTTTTCAGGCTTCAGATCAGTATGAATGATACGGCATTTCCTGTGCAAATAGTCAAGGCCGAGGAGAGCCTGTTTAGATATTTGCTTGACGATCTTGATGGGAACACCCCTATTCTTGTATTTCTTGATCAATGACAACAAGTTCTCTCCAAGGACCTCAAAGGTCATACAGACATGGTGTCCGTTGGGTCCCTGCACCATAAAGTGATCTACAATGGCTGTCACGTATTGAGCGCCCACACAAGTAGGATCTGCTTCAGCAACTCGTTCAAGTAGCTTGATCTCATCCCTAGCTGTCTCTGTATAATGTTTTGCTGACTTTACTACTTTCATCGCAAAGTGGTTGCCTGTCCTATACCCAAAAAAAATAGAGTCAAGCCTCCTCCTTTATTAATTTTTTTTTTTTCTCTTACTTTTGATCCTGAACAAGCCAAACAGTTGAAAAATGACCCCAGCCAAGTTTCCTCAAGACAACATATTGTCCATCTTTGTATCTTTCTCCTACGTGTACAGGATGATATCCACCTTTACAATAGTCTTTTCGATCTTCTTCATCTCCTTCTATTTCATCACCTGAAAGAAAAGATCTAGATGAACTCGATCGGGGTGAATCGTCATAATAGTATTTCTTGGGACTAGCAGAGCGTGTATAGTATCGTGAATGATATTTAGATGGTCTTGTGAAATATTAGTAAAAATAACAAGAAGCTTTGAATATTGATTTACCTTTCTTTAATGTCATTGTATCGATTCTTTTTACTTGACGTGTTGTATCTGTTTCTTCTAGAATCTTTTTTATTGTTGTGTTATTTTTAAAGGAAGGTTAATAAGATAGCCGAAGTGATCACCAACCTTCTCTATTAGACATGAGCTTTATTATTTACAAAGTAAAAAAAAAAAAAAAAAAAAAAAAAAAAAAAAAAATGCGGTGAATGAAAAATATAGAGAGACAGAGACAGGAAAAGAGTTAACGGAGTTGGAATTAGGAAAAAGGGGAGAAGGATGCTAAAAATGTCTATGGTTATCATTATTTCACTTTATAAGAGTGAATCATTTTAATCAATTAATAAAGAACAACATTAAACAACAATAAGACATGATAAAATATACATTGATGTCCTTGGTTATGAGATCATCTATTTTTACAATGACATCATCTTTATTGTACATACTCTATTTACAACATTCTATATTGACGCTAGTTATCCTTGTCTTTAGGCGAAGGTAAAGAATCTAGCCGAGATCTAAGCTTAAATAAAGGTTCAGACCATTTCAATTGAAATGTATGTGATTTATCTGGCTTTAAAGAGTGTAGTAGATCATGAAATTGGTCAATGCAAAGATGAACTGCTTCTGATGCGGCCAAAAAGTCACCTCGATAATAAATCGAACCTTGCGATTCAATAGCATAAACCATCTAATAATGACAATAAATATAATGCATATATATCATAAATAGTATAGACTAAACCTCGTCAGCTGCTATTTGAAATGATTTTTCAAATGCACGTATATCTTTATCTTGAACTGACATTTCTTGGAATGAATAAGGAGAGGATTTACAAAAAGATAACCAGCGTACTTTTGTGTTGTGCTTTGTCTTTTTAAAAAGCTTGTTGGAGAGAAAGGATGTCATTAGAGAAGAAGAAAGAAGAAGAAAAAGAAAAAAGATGAGGCATTTTTCCTTTATATAACAACAATTCTCTCACTCTTGGTCTATCTTTGCCCACCATTCTTCTATCTTGACTCCCCTCCCCCTGATCTCCCAAGATTTAATATGAAACAGCCTCACTCTAATTGTAGACACATGGGTTAACAAATAACAAAAGATGATCTACACACATATAAAGCGTCATCATAAATATTTATTTTAGCTCTCTTCAAGATTCCTTTAATGATGTCAACATGGCTTTGACCTAAATTTTATTGTTAAATAACTTTAATAAATAATGAGATCCTCTTACTTCTTCGACATCCACACACACATCAGCATTCAATTCCGAATAATGACGACAGAGTGGACAAGTAAACGCAGGATGATTATTCAACAATGGACGTGTGCACTTGTAATGAAACTTGTGTGAACATGGTGCGACAAATAATGCTTGAAAGGGTGCTATAGCATATAAACATATACAACATTCATCAACATGAATATCCTCTGTCTGTGTTCTTGTCGTCAAATTTTGAAGTGACTCATGTGCCTTTAAACTAGTAGTATTTCTTAATAAATATATCATGTTACATGTGTATTTTACTTAAAATTATCCACAGAAGCCTTGGGTTTTATCAATTGAATACGCATTCTCACACAACGAAAATGCTCTAGGTCACATTAGATAAAGGATTCCATCTTGTTAATATTACCTTCTGTTCCGCCTTGATAATCTATGCCTAATTGAATAATATCATTATTTTTTAATTCAAATAGTTCTGAACATTCTCCTGCTGAGCAAAGTCGCTTGTTATTTAAAAAAGTTCCTGAAGAAGATCGGGTATCTCGGATGTAGACCTGTTCAGCTTAATAAAACTCCCCTTCAATATCATAAAACTTACTCGTCCTTGTTTTGTACATATCTCAGCATGGTGTCGACTAACTACCTTTGACCTAAAAGGCCAAAAATAACAAGAGTCTCTTTTGTTACTTGCATATCTTCCTACTCTAATGATGTGATCCTCTTCCAAAGTACATTCAATCACTGGAAATACTAATGTTCGTCCGGAATCAGTAAAAGGTGTTACTCTTATAATCAACTGTTGATCTTTGAATGACATAAAGTATGTAAAGACAAAACAAATAAAGAAAAAAAAAAAAAAAAAGGGAAAATAGGAAAAAGAAAGGGGGGGCAAGTAACAAGACAAATTAATATATTTTTCATGCGTTGTATATACACTTTTCTATATCATCAAAATAAAACAACTAGTAAAATGATATTTGTCTATATGTTTCATGCTTTATTTTCAAGGCAATTCATCACTGGTATAAGTCGTAAGTTTATCCATAATTCGTTCATCAATAACAATAGGTTCATCATTCTTTTTTAATTCCTCTACTTTTTCATCTCCAATCCAATATTTCTTTTCTTCTTGTCCTTTATCTGCATCTCTTGGTTCCATCGGTCGTGTCTGGTTCAAGACTGCTGCAATCGTATATTTACCTACTTCTTCAATACGCTTATAATCTGCATACCACATATAAAGTCTATATGGAATATTGGACCATCCAATAATATTGACATGTGGAATATACATCACAGGTTCAAACTTGGGTGGCAGTGAAAAACGTACTTCGTCTTGTACTTCATTATTGACTTGTTGAATGCCCTCATTTATCAGTTCCTCTTGATCTTGTTGTTCCATTTCAGCAGGTTTCTCTTTTACAACTTCTTCATTTTTCTGTTCGAGACTAGCCTCACATCCCTTGGCTAATCCACTTAAGACTTCTCTATATGCGTTTCGTCCAATAGCCAGAATACCATCTGTCTCTTTTCTCTTTTTTAATTGTTGACTGATCATTTCTTTAACATTGGGCGCGACAAATGGATTCGCTACTTGCTGCTGTTGTTGTTGTTGTTGTTCTGATTGTTGTTGTTCATCTATTTCCATAATGGATGATTCAGCCTCACGACGTTGTTCGATAATGGCTTCCATAACCGACTTTTCAATCTGACCTGGTTCCTTAGCCTCTTTTACTTCATAATCTACTGCACCTGCAACTAGAACAGGCTATTCAAAACATATCAATATCCCCATGTCAACATGAAGCAAATTCTTACTTTGACATATTCTCTAAACCAAGTTCGACTTTTTTCAAGGCCATCGCCTGGTGGTGCAGAAATATAAATTGTTACTTTTCTAGGCATTTCCTATATTATTCATGAGTTCCTTTTGTTCTTGTTTTTCTTCTTTCTTACATGAACACCACAAGGACGATCAGCAAGGTGAGCAACACGTTGAGCTACTTTTCGTCTTGATTCTTCTGCATTTTTATTACTTGTGTAAATGATTCCACTGAGTGCACCAGCAATACCGCTGAAAATAAGTGTGCCTTTTGAAGGAGCTTTTAAACCAAATGGTAAAGGCATAAGACCAATAAGAACAGAATTAAAAATTAAAAAAAAAAAAGAAATAGAAAGGCCCTGGATGAATATGTCCTTTCGATTTTAAACGGTCACACATGCAATATAAAGGGTGTCTTTTTCTTTTTCCTTTTTTTTTTTTATTACATTAAGGAGTCATAAGCATACGCAGTGTGTTTGTATTGCCTAATCCACCTCTCCATCCTTGAATAGCTACAACTGATTCATTATGACCGACCAACCTAGTAAAAAGTAGATGAGAAACAAGAGATTTACAACACATGATCTACTTACCCATACTTGATGGCTTGCTCCATACCTAACACAAAAGACATTAGAACATGTTTTTCTTTCTTTATATTCACTTACCCCATTTAATTCTAGCGTCAACATCATCTTGCCATGGAGCAAGGTTTAAGGGACTAAGATAATCTGTACTATACGAAGCACTGAGAGCTGAGGCTTCCTTGGATGAAGCCTTTGGATAAAGGAAGGGGAAGCATCCACGGTGCAGGTGGACTTGACGAGCTGTTTGTGGATTACGAGTGACTACGATGATGGGCACACTGGGTCTATATTTGGAAATCAATCCTGCAGATTTTCCTGATGTCGTCAAGACAATGATAGCCTTGGCTCCTTGTTCGTGTGCTGCATTTACGGCTGCACAGGCGATTGTTTCAGTTGTGCTTGTGGGTAAAGGAGTCAAGGAACGGATTTCGTTAAAGAGACGAGGATAGCAAATGAACGATTCGGCCAATAGACACGTCTGATGCATCATTTGAACTGCTTCAATTGGATATGAACCCTTAGCAGTCTCACCCGAAAGCATCACACAGTCAGCTCCGTCCAAGACGGCGTTGGCCACGTCAGATACTTCAGCACGTGTTGGACGAGGGTTATACTATATGTTACAGATGAGTGGATGTGATAAGGACATGATAATACACTTACAGTCATTGATTCGAGCATTTGTGTTGCACTTTTTTTTTTTTCAAATTGAATAAGTATCTTGTCATCTGAATATTTATACACACTTACCAGATAACAGGCTTACCAGCCAAATTACACTTTGCAATCATCATTTTTTGAGCGATAAACACTCTTTCTAAAGGAATTTCGATACCCATATCCTATTATCAATAAGAAATCAGATAATGTATACACCTTTGCCTTTTGAAGTCTTACACCACGAGCAATCATGACTCCATCAGTTTGTTCGAGAATCTCATCAAAGTTGGCTACACCTTGATGATTTTCAATCTTGGCAATGATCTTGATTGCCTTGCCTTCATCGCCCAAGACTTCTCGAATATCCTTGATGTCCTGTCCACGACGAATGAAGGAAGCAAAGATCATATCAACCTTGTTTTGGACACCAAATCTGAGATCGGCCTTATCCTTTTCTGATAACGCAGGCAAATCAACATCGGTTCCTGGCAAGTTGACACCTTTACGAGAAGAGAGTGTGCCATTGTTTAAGGCAACGACACGAACACCATCCGGAAGGACTTCCTTGACTTGAAGAGACAGAATACCGTCATCAACATAGACAAGTTTACCGACTTGGATCACTTGAGGCAAATTCTTGTAGTCAATATACATGACTTTGTCGTCACAGCTTTCCTTATACTGCTCATCCGTACTCAAGATAAACTCATGACCTGCCTTGATGGGAATATCGATGTTATCTTTCATCAAGCCAGTACGGATCTCGGGTCCCTTTGTGTCAAGAGCAATGGCAGTGGCTCTACCGGGATATACTAATTTGGGGGTAACATGAGTATATTTTTCTGGCTAGTATTTTTTTTTTTGGCTTACATTGAAAACTCTTGCGCGTATTATCGATAACAGATTGATGATACTGATAATCTATTTAGTCTTTATTCTGTATTGTTCGCTGTTCCTTACCTCATATGATCCATGAGAAAAGTTCATACGCACAACGTTTAATCCTGCGTTTCGAAGTTGAGTGATCATTTCAACGCTGTTTGTCTTGGGCCCTATATTAAAGATAAGATAATGTATTTATTCATGCATATATATTTTTATTACCAATAGTGCCAATAATACTCGTCTTTCGCGTATGTGAGCACTCAACGTCCACACTCATTTGAGATATCCACTCCAGTTCTGAACTAGTGACGTTATTCAACTTCATTTTATTAAGATAAAGAAAGAAAGAAAAAAACGGAAAAAATTTTCTGGATTATACAGCCTTTTACACTGCTGCCCAATTTGGTTATGCGGCCAATGAAATAAAGTTGTCTCTTGTGTTCTTTACTGTGACGCGCTTCAGAAGTTTTCACTTCTTTATTATTATTATTTTTTTTTTTAGAAAATGACAGATTATTTAGAAGAACAAAAGAATGAAATTGAAGCACTTCAGTCTATTTACCCAGATGAATTCGAAGGTACACTATTTTATTAGCCAACCTATTACTTACTCTTATTATAGGTATAAGCGAGACAGAGTTTAGAATATCTATATATCCCGAAGAACAAGACCCAGAGAATCCACGTAAGCCCCCTCCCAAATGTTTATTAATGTCGAACAGCTCATTAAACGTCCAAAAGGCGCACTTTCATTGCATGTGATATATACACCCAATTACCCGGACGAATTACCAGAATATGAAATTGAAATTATTCAGGGTCAAGTGCCAGAATCATATCTTTCGAGAATAGAACAATCCGTCAAACAGGCCGTATGTTATTTCATATGTATTTAAATTTGCTAAATTATGTATATATTTATATTAGGCTGAAGAATCGATCGGTATGGCCATGGTTTTCTCCTTGGTAATGATCATCAAGGAAGAACTAGACAATATCGTCTTGGATGTCAAGAGAGCTGAAGAAGAACTGGTCAAGGAAAAGAGACGTAAAGAAGAAGAAGCAGAACAAGCTAAATTTGTAGGCACCAAAGTGACAAGAGAGAGCTTTTTGGATTGGAAAAAGAAGTTTGACGCAGAAATAGCAGAAAAGGATGCTGTGGCAAGAGCACAAAAGGCAAAGGAGCTAAAGGGAAAATTGACAGGTAAATATTTATACACATGTATAAAAAGATCTGTAACTGACTATTATCTAGGTCGTCAATTGTTTGAACAAGACAAGACCTTGGCCATGTCCGATGCTGGTTATATGGATGAAGGCGATGTATCAGTCGATGTGTCTCAATTTGATAAAGAGGATCGTGCTGGTGCTTTTGATGATCAACATAAAGATGAAGAAGAAAATCCTGTGTGGAAGAATGTGGATTAAAATAAACTCTATTTATCACACGTGATTTCTTTTTCGTTCTTTTTTTTTTTTTAATGACACTTTTATCCTTTGGATTCAATGGCTTTGAACAAATTAGACAAGAAACAAACATTACAAGAATATTATTCACTTCTTGGGAGACAGTCATTGTTGTTGTGAATGGTAATAATAAAGACAACAATAAACAGTATTTAATAGTTTAAAAGATGACGAGATTGCCGTGTGGGGATACCAACCTGACTATATAACACCATTATTAAATAATGCTCACTTGATTCGGTCTGTCTTTGGTGATCCTAATGAGTGCATGGGTATCATAACCTATGCCAACACGTCCATCACCATCACTCCTTATGGCAAGAGACACGACTGGACTGACGTGCAAGATGCCTGCTGGAGTCAAGGATCAGTCTTTGTCTTGAGCACACAGGGACTATTGTATCAAGATCAACAACTGATCGTTGGCTTGCCCAAAGTCAGGGCTATTTGTGGATCGAGTCAACATGTGCTCTGTCTGACGGATGAAGGCATCTACGGTATTGGATCAAACCGATTCTCTCAACTGGGAACTGAACCATATCAGGAACAACAACAAGAACCACACATGATTGATCATTTTTCAGGACTTCATCTTGATCGAGTATCGCTCGCATGTGGGCCATTTCATTCGGTTGTCATTATTGATGGAGATGTGTACACATTTGGGTTATCAAAGGATGGCAGACTGGGTTCGGGAGATAGTGATAGTATTGTGGATCTAGCCGTCTTTTTAGATGATCAGGATGAGACTGTTGAAGTGAATGCGGTCAAGGCTGTCTGTGGATCATGCCATACACTAGTACTGGATGGTAAGTTTGATTATGTGTATTCTTTAGACAAAGAGCTCATTTGAGATAGACCAAGGTAGAGTATGGTCTTGCGGAAGCAGTAAGTTATTCAAAACACGCTTTTTATACATGCTTTTTTTTTCTCATTTCTTGTTTTTACACAAGACAAATATGGTCAACTCGGTCGATCAGTTATCAAAGGACATGATGCCTACTTTCGTCAGTGTATGTCTGTGAATCAAAAGGCGATTGATTGCTCAGCTGGACGATGGAACTCGTTTGTTTTAACCATTTAATCTTTATTATCATTTTCAGCATTACCCATTAAATTGATGATTCTACGCATGATTAAGTCATGATTTGGGTTCGCCTCTATATGATCATCACTCATGATTTTCTGTGCTGGTGGCCTACTTGTCAAGAACATCTCCTTTGCAGTCTCATCCACTTCCTCGATCGTAATGGCATGTGCATGGGCGTCTTTAGGAGCAGCCGACAGGATTACTCTCGGTCTACCTTCCTCATCGATCGATGCTTCTTCAACATAAAAAGTACGTACCCGACGATCACCCAATTGACGCATGTAGACTGTATGACGCTTTGGCAACAAGGCAGTAATACCACCCACACCTACAACATGACCATTACGCTTTGCTGCATTCAGGATACGTCCCTGGACGATGACAGGTTCAGCCTGTTGATAGTCTGAATACAAGGGACCCACGACGGCATCGCCCGGACTATCTTTGAATGCCACCTGAAGGTAATCAAATACTTGTTCGGGAACCACCTTTTTTTGCTCTAGTAGCTGTCTGAACTCGGGTGCTCGTTTGGCGCATTGTTGAAGGAACCGTTTGAATTCGGCAGGGGTCATCTTTACAATGTTGTACTTGTCTTGATCAGATCGAGGTGCTGGTTTCTTTGAATTAGGGAAATTCTCTTTCCAGCGCTTAATAAATAATACTTGAGAATTGCCTGATCGCCATGGTGTTTGGTGTTCGGCTGTATCAAGTTGTTGGACTGTCAAGTAAGGCGTGCGGATGACAGTAGGTAAGCTGCGTTTTAAGCCCCAGTCACCAATCTGTTTACAATGTGAAGGTGCTGTGTATACTTGGTCAATTGACCTATTAAAAGTCGCAAGCCGTGAATTTCTTAATAAATTTGCAAACGATGTCATCTCTTTGGAAAAAGAAATATGCACACACACAGAAGCACACTTGAAGGTGGAGAACAAAGATAAAAAAAAAAAGGGTAGTGGCTTATTGTGACCTAGACAGCTGAGATTATTTTTGAAAATCAAGGGGACGTTTTCACATACACTTCAATTCTTTGCCAGATAAATAAATCAAACGACAAAGAGAATTTGAATCTGCATAAAAGTAAACGCAACAAGTTAAATAATTAATATGACGATTTGTTCTCCATGTACCCTTTCGTCCACTGGGGATTTTTTAACGGCATAGTTGATGAACAAGACATTTCAATCAAACGCCAAAAAGAGATCTATGCTATAACATTGCAATTACCATACGTATATGCACGAATTACTTTACTATCAATGGCTTAACAGAGCTTAGTTTCCATTGACACCTCACGGCCGTTATCTAATGAAAAGAACGTAAAGTAACAGAATGATGCAAAATGAACACATTGTAAAGTATTCATCGGAGCAGTTATTGCTTTGAGAATGCACGCTCAAGGTGAAGAAGTACTTTAATCTTCACTGCTTCTATAAATGTTAATCACAAGTAATCATACCACATGCTGCATATGACTCAACTATAATAATTAACTCCACTTTATTGAAAAGGACGATGTTCTATCTGGAGGAAGATGATGATGTGCTTGATGAGATAGTCATTATAATACTCTACATCTTAGGGCAGAGTATACAGTCTACTTTACATTCCTCTATCGCATCTGATAAGAATAACTTATAATAATAATAACTATAGTAGCTACTAGTATAGCAATAATAATATAAGCATAAATAATGTCAGTGACGACAATAATATAAATAGCAGCCATAGATTCTCTACCCAAGTAAACTCACACACAAACTTAATTTAATAAGATTCAGCTCTTCTTAATAATCTAATTCGCAGGTCATCGACTTAACTGCCTTTTTCAATAACATTGAAGCTAAATAAAACAGACCTCAGGCCATTTCAAAAGATTAAGATTTTTGTTAACGAATGATTGAAGGAATAGGTTTATGTAATTGACCTTGAGGTCTGTTTCATTTATGGGTATGATTTAACTTGACGACGGCAAAGTGAGCGCTATTTTCTTCATAGATTCATAAGTCATTTCTTCATAGCGGGTCGTATTTTTATAGTTGTCTTGTTCATAT
Organism: Rhizopus sp. PT2906; assembly: GCA_025529335.1. Classification (NCBI taxonomy): domain Eukaryota; kingdom Fungi; phylum Mucoromycota; class Mucoromycetes; order Mucorales; family Rhizopodaceae; genus Rhizopus; species Rhizopus sp. PT2906. The sequence continues at coordinate 13,217 of JAMYHX010000689.1, forward strand.
TCAAAAAGTGTCTCTCAATTGAGATTTGGGGCGTATTGGTATTTTCCTTGGGAGAAATCGATGATTTGCCATTCTTTTTGAAAATACAATTGTATAACTGTTGCATACCTGAAGAGTCATTTGGATATTGTTAATGAATGACCGGGTGAATGAATGAGAGGCATAGTGGACGTAAGGAGTGTAACAATGTTAAAGGAAAGACATTTAAGACGCCTTCAGGATATTGGCCAGAGGTAAGGAGTAAGAAATGGGAGAGTAAGCTGCATTTATAGATAAAGTCTATTACATATAATGAATGGCAACGATAGCGATGTTCAAAACTTATCATAGCTCGTAAAAATGAATGTCAAGGGTAATGAGCTTTTTATTTTCCCGTATAGTCTTCATATATAAAAGGAGTGGCATAGTCGCATTGGGCTTCAGAATATGGAGGAAGGAATGGTTGGGACTTAAGGTTGTGGAGTTCCTACTTATAGTTGATATAAGCTATGATGAAGAAGGTGCTTATAGCTTATGGCTAACGAGTGTGATGGGGCTGTCGAAGCGTCGAGGAAAGGGAGTTAATAAAAGGAGAAAAGAGGTGGTTAATGATTTGTTTGTAAAGGAAGAATCAATGGTATTTGCGTAGCGTAAGCTTAGTTTTTTCATAGGGTTGTAAGGAATGCTGCTGGAGGGAAGGGGTCGCTTTAATGATTACTCTGAAAAATGAGTGTACTGATAGAACGATTTTGAAACAGTGTAAATCGATTAAAGTTAAGATTTACCTTGATTTGGCCTATATAGCGACCAACATGTGATTTCTATGTAGCTGGAATGAGTGAAAAGCGCATGATTGTATTTAATGGGAGCATATATATTTTTTTGAAGGAATGGACTGTTTCTTGAGTAATGAATATTAGGGGATGAGCAGCAAGATAACAATCGACTGACCGCTTGCTAGCTTCATGGTGTTGCAAGCAAGACATAATATATAATAAATTATGCAGTAAAGCTGAAACAGCACACTCATTCAGACAAGGCTTATCTATGATATGGTATTGAATTACGCAATAAGGAATGATGCGATCTTCATGTATTAGAGTCTTTGCATAAAATGATGTCAAAAGTATATTAGATATAGATTTGATCAAGGCTATAATAGCGTATATACTATTCATGCAATCTTCACTCTGTCTCTGGTTATGGTATAATCAGTAACAAGGGTCAAGAAATGTAACTTGTATTAAAAAGGAAACTGAAACCCTTATGATCTCGTCTCATCTCTCACGCATCGATCAGCTACAAAAAGTATTTAAACCTACCTCAATTCCTTGTTCTCAAAGGTTATTATGATGATATTCTTTTTATCTTATTATCTCTTCAGAGAATAAAAGTGTCTCAAAGTATTTCTTGTGTGCTTTTATTTTGATAGTGAGATTATTACACATGGCATAAAGAACAAGGAGCGACGTGGAGAGCAGAGAGAAAAAGAAGAAGAGAAATAAGAGAATGCAGATTGGCAGCTCATTGCTTCAGAGTATGTCTTTATCTTAGAGAAAAAAACGCTTCAAGCACAAAAGTGCAAAAAAAAAACGGTTAAAGCATTTGTTTATATTTATACACATATATATCAGTGGCTCAGATTTCTTGTGACGATATGATCAGTAAAACGATATTTTGGGGTTTCCAAGTTTTGTGATGGCTTTAAGTTTTGAAAATAGAAATGGAGGACGAAAAAGAAGAGCACATACATGATAGATAAAGGGCCAAGTATATTCCGAGAGATAGAGTCAAAAAAGAAAAACGAAGGGCTCGATGAATCCATATTTGATCAATGCAGAATTGTTTAGATCCAAACAGAAACCAGCTTATGAATACCTTATGTTACTTGAGGCATCAGAAACGGAGTGGCATTAGGCATGAAAAGGCAATGTGAGTGTAATCTTTTCAATAATGTTAAAACAAAAATTATAGGATCTTCCAGTGTATAAGGGCGACACAGGACGCTTAGGTTGATTCTGGTAAACACACGGTAACATAAGAAGGAAGATTTAAAAAATGCGATTTGTGCAGATATCCAGGTTAGGATTGCCGTCACAGATGGAACTTGCAAAACAGGACATTGTAGCGAAAAGAACAATGATTTTTTATTAAAAACCTTAATAAGAAAAACCGTGAACACGACTACTTTTCTCCCACACTATCGTGAATAATACTCTATTGTTCATGAATAATTCACTGTTATTTGAACCAATTCTTTGATAGAGTCCTTTTTCTTTACGGATCAATCATATAAGATTTATTAGCAGCATATTAAGAGCTCCCTGAATGGCTCATAATAATGATAGAAATAGGTAAAATAGACGGGATTTATGTTAGAATGGAAATAGCAAGTGCTATTTTATAAAATTATTTGTGCAGTAAAGGAAAGGAATCTTGGAATAAGTAAGAAAAGTAAGAAGCATTTAAATGGAGAACCATCTGACTTCGAAGGCAGAAGGACAACAGGAACGACAATAAAGGGAAAAGAGAAAGTCAAAGGGATAAAAAAAGAAATAAAATGACCCGCACTTACTTGGAGAGATTATCAGACAACGTTTAAATGAATGAGAGACTTCATTGCCAGTAAACACCAAAGAGCAGCCAAACTAGAATAAAAGTTAGGATAAAAGTATTTTAAAACAAGAGCTTCTTTATGTCAAGTACAACAGAAAGTATTAGTTGACAAGATGCAATAAGAACCTAAGAGAAACAATTAGTCATTATAATTCACACTTCATTACATTATACCAAGGAGCTCAAAAAGAAACACCAAAAGTACTTCAACTCACTTCCTTAAACACTAAAGAAGATACAAGGATTGGTTTAAAACATAAAGAAAAAAGTTACAGTATTTCCAGAAAGTAATGTCGTTCAAAGATGTCTTAGTTTGTATATTTTGTATTATAAATTTTCGAATTATGCGACATTACTTATAGAAAAGACTGTATTTCTACTAGAAAGTGCAATGAGCAACTTATGATATACTTTAAATAAGTAATAGAAGCCTAATTGTAATAAATGTTGGCAACCCTAGCCAAGACTTTATTTCTTTTACCACGCGTGAATCCTTTATTGAAGCTTTCAAGTTTATTTAAAAGAAAAGAAAAGTTAGCTTAGACTGCAGTTGGTAATCCAGCTATTGCCATTTACTTGAAACTAAGCCAGTGGAGCTCTAAGCATAAAGAAGAACTTGTAAACAACACAAAAAGAAAGAAACAATCTTGTTTAAGCAGTTATAATGTCTACAAGAAATAAGTTGAATGAATTTATTTATGAATTCGAAATAATTTTTGCTTATTGCCTTACCTCATTTTAGCATCTTTTAAAAGAAGGAAAGAAAGAGAAGGGATACCTTAGTTAAATAGTTTTTCTCATGAGAGCCTTTGTTAAACATAGAAAACCATAAATTATTCATGCATATTTGTGAATTTTACTTTTTATTTTTCTTTATAAAGGAACGGAAAGAGGTAGATCATTTTGTGCGCTTAAAGTTAATTGCTCGTATTTTTTTTCACAATTTACAGCACAAAAATAAAATCAGTTGATTTACGCTTTCTCGCTTTAATAAACATGTTGCTGCTGTTAAAGACCTCATTTTAAAGATGACCATGATTTTACCATGACTACATTTACCAACAACTACCAGCACACCTTATCCTTTCAACCACTGCTTACTTTGTTTCTCTTTATCTCTTTAATACTGCACAAGAAATACTATTCCTTCCATCATAAAAGATATGTTTATTGAATCTGCCCTCGTGACAACATTTTCTTTTTAATTACGTCTTTTTGTATTTCTAATATGTTGTGACAGCACAGCTATAACAATAAATATTCTTTGTAAGCGAACTACTCGGGATCTTATCCCTCCGTATGTATTGAATCACATATGAACCCAACCTTAGGGCGCCGTTACAAGAACCATTTGAACGTCAGTGCTCCTATCCTCAGATCGAC
>JAMYHX010000069.1:0-119448 GCA_025529335.1 Rhizopus sp. PT2906
GAAAACCTAGTGACTCTTTCCCCAATTCTTGAAGACTGAAAAAGTATAAATAGCTCCCCTTATTCCTTGTCATTGACCGGGGATCTTATTTTTCAAGAATAAAAAGTATCTCAACGTAATTTCTCTTGGTGCTTTTTTCTTTTATTTATAAGATTATATTATAGGCGAAACCAGAAGTCAACTGGTTCTGCCACGGTTGCGAGAGCGACAACCTTTACGATGAAGTTGTTATGTAATGGTTTAAAGGCACAAGACAAAGACAAGAGAAGTACTTTTTGAGACTAATCTTTATTCTGAGATAAAGACAGAAGGAACATACAAATAAATTAAGAATCTACTATTTATAGCTGTTATCAAATGGCTGGTAAGCCACTATGCTAAGCGTGAATTACAATTACTGAGGATATGATTGACTAACGGTTCCTGAGTTCATAAAGAAAACTTTTAATTCGTTCCTGACCACGATCTTATTGTTTATTTCATTATCTGGGTTATGATATTGCTTTTACCATAAGAAGGATTATCTTTTAAAGAAGTGTATCTTTTTGTATAAAGAAGTAATGTTTTATATTCAAAGAAGAGATTCTGTTTAATTTGACTTATCACTAAAAGTGTGCACATGTAATCCTATAATGTATGAATTCACTCTATTCATACTGATTACAGTCGTTTATCTCAATGTCAGTCATAAGCAGACATTGTTCTACGACAGAGGTAACTATTAAATAACTCTTTTGTACTGTACACTTACAGTAGTAATAGAACGATGATGTTCTGGACCCGGTGTTTCATAATGTTGAGCCTGTAAGACTAATAAAAAGTAAGTGTAGAACTGTATGCGTTTATTTGCTAATAAATTTATATAGAGGGGCCACACATAAGCCATATCGATATGGTAAACTTAACTTGGTCATTTAGCTTTCACAAAAGTTTCTTTTGTTTAAATTGTACATAATAAAATTTATTTTTTGTTCCGAAATAAAATTATACCTCAAAAAGACCTCTTTCTGATAACTTCAATCAAATTTGCCATATGCGCTCGAAAGAACGGTATCGTGTGAGAATCATCGCCTTTTATCTTGAAGCGGTCATTACTGGTATATATTTTCAGCCTCACCTATTGGTAATGTGTGTGTAGTATTTGGGTAAAATAGACAAATGAATAACGAGACTAAAAGTAAGTTGTCCTTTATTGAATAAAATATGGAGGTCTATTTATACTTTTTCTAATAATCGGATAAAGTTATCTCAGCTAAGATGATTATCAATATTTGGGGTAATGTTGACAGGACAATAGCGCTGTATGACGAGCTGTTGTCTAAATAATAATTTTTTCTCTTAGACTTATAACTGTCACAATTATAAATATTCACACGTAGGCGAGAACTCCCAATTTATAAATAGATATCATCTATTTTGATTCTGATTGGTTTATTTAATTGTTCTTTGTGTGTAATGGCTTATTGATGTGCCATTTACTAGTCCAAATACCACAGTGTGTCAACCCACTATGCAAAGTAAAATCGCTCTCTTCTCCTTTTAATCTGATCAATTTGACTCATGTACACTTTACTTTATCTCATTCGTGCATGATAAGCATATAAATTTTAAATATCTTCTCATTTCATTTATTGCCTGCCTTTCTCAAGTATATCTCTTCTTATACCCAGCATTTCCAGATAGCCCATACTTAGCATGCACAAACTTCAAGTGCGAACCAACTCTATCCATCCACCAATTCATACCTACACCTATATATCTACCTGTATATCCATACATCCATAAATATCTATTACCCATGAGCCTCAACTACAAACCCAATCCAATACATCTATATGAATCATCCATCCCAACCAGCGTCAGTGTGTTCTACGGCTGCCTATATTGTGCTTGTGTGGATCTCACCTTTCAGTTGGAAAGACGTCAATTTCTTCCTAGTTTTCTAAATATTATCAGGTAAGGACCCATCCAAGCCTGCCTTGAGCGCTACTAGTGAGAATCTGCTGACATATTGTGTCTTTTTATCCCATTCTTGTTTCACTTTTACCTTCTTTCATGTGGTCTTGTACAGACAATCTTTTTTATATGAGCCAAATATATCCCCTTCAACAAGCCATATTTACCACTTTAACGGCTGTTTATACTCCATTTATGTTGAGCATGATCTGCCGTTGAACAATAAAAAATTCCCTCCATAGTCAGGTAAAGCCTTCCATTTTGGTTTTTGAGTTGTCAACTATGTACTTCTGTTCTTCCAAATCAATACCCTACCATTCTATCACAGTTACAATGAGTTATGGTCATAAGTAAAGAAAATTTATACTGGGTTGTCGAAATGTTTACCTTCAAACTGATCACGACATCAGAATCTATAAATGATGGACCTGGAATTAACTGAATCGTGTTCGACAAAGTGACACTGTTGTTGATGTCTAGTATTAGCAAAGTGTACCAGTAATAATAAAAGAAGGAAAGAAAGGTAATAAACTGACAACTTTGGTAATAAAAAGAACAAAGGGACAAAGGGGTGTGATTTGTGTAACGTACGATGAATGAGCCCTCTTTTCTCCCTCTTTCTTCCCCTTTCCCATATTTGTTTCTCCTATGTTGACAAATGAGATGCAATGGCGCAACAGCTATAGTCAAAGCAATGCATCATTATTGACTGACGTCAAGTTGAACCTGTCTCTGTATAATAGGATGATTGAACCTACCATAGATCGTTATCCCGTATGCTAAACAATTTAGTCCCTCTCAGATCTGCCTACAATTCTATTACATATTCATGTGTTTCTTTCTGCCATACACCTTTTCTTTTACAAATTACCCAAGTTGAACTCGTTGGTTGGCCTCAAATAGAAGTAGTGATCTTTGATCGACCTTTATTTGGAGTACAGCTGCACTCTAATAATCAAATAAAGCATCCTCCCTCATTACTACCAGTAATTGTCATCATATATTGTTCATAGGATTCATTCTCACAATACAAGTCAAACAGTAACGTATTTTCTTTTACCTATTCTTTGGTCAATCATGTCTATTTCTCATTTAATTCCATGGAGATCATAGCATCCTAAATAGGGAGGAGAACGCGACCGGACCTAAAATGATGACGCAGCTTGATTGTTTGCTTAGTTATTTTCACGATCCTTTTTTTTTTTTCCTTTTTCTTTTATAATGATCCAGTAATCAAGTAATCAAATAATTCAGTAATTCAAAAAAATATATTGGGGTATGATACATGATAAGCTAAAGTTTGCAAGGATCTGCTCTAACTGCTACATTTTGTGCTTGTGTGATAGGGACAATCAATAGATCAACACATAGCTCAACGTACAGCTCAGCATACAGCTAAACACACAATTCAACACCTATCCCAACACACAAGTCAACTCACAGCTCAACACACAGCCGCACAGCCTCTTTCTCTTCCTCTAAATAAGCGTATAAAGGCATGGCACACATACTTACTGTTCTTTCTTCATAGGTTTGCAAGACTGGATGGCCGATGTTCATGTAAGAATTCGAGGACCTGAACGGCTCATCCATTGTAAGGCTAAGTGAGGTTGAGATTTCCGGGGTATAGAAAAGACGCTACCTCCATGTGATCATTCCTGGACAGTATGCTTTTTACACTAACGAAGCGTGCCTTATGAGCTTAGTGTTATGATTATTATTAAATAAAAATCTTGTTGTTTGACTCTTATTGACTTTGGTCAAGAAAAAGGAAATGGTTGTAAAAATAAAGTGTTGTTCTTTTTTAATCTACTTATAATAATACACACAAGATTGTTACTCATTCTGTGGTTCGTATATTTCAACGGAGGGTGGCTGTGTCCATAGAAGGTGCAATATATGCTGACACGCACAGGCAATGAAAAAAAAAAAAAAAAAGTATACAAAAGGATCACGTTTTTCTTTCTGCAATATAATATATCCATTTTAAGCTAAAATAAAATAAAAGAATAGTCATAATACTTGACACTTATACTGTCGATTTGGTACATTTCCTGTGATTCTGTGTTGGCAATGCATGCATGCATGGAGATGACCTGATCTCTGAGGAAGGCACCTAAAGTAGTTATTTTATGTATAAACCGACTCTGTTATATACAGTGAGTGCGGTATATTTGGTGCTTTCATTATTGTTGGCTGATCTACACTCATCCCCTGTGATACTAATCTCAACTTTTTGAGTAATCACAACAATAAACCTAATCTCAATTCTTTGTTTATGTTCTCTCTCTGATGTACTTTAACTCTATTCGTCATCGCTGTGAGCTATGATAGTATATAAAATTAAGCCCTGAGGAAAAGGTTCACAGAGAGTCAGGATTTACAGAATTTATAAAAGTTGAATGAGTGCCACTGTTCGCTTGATGAACTCCCAAGAAGCTTGTTTTATTATACATAGAGTAGAGTATTCAAAGAGGCGAGAGAGAAAGAAAAGGCAATTTTAAAGAGTTTTCATCGTCGGTACGCCTTCATCCAGAGAAAGTGTTACTATGATATTTTTTTTTCTTGACGCATAGCATAGACAAAGTAGAAAGGTGAAGGAAAAAAAAAGGAGGGTGTGTAAGCAGTTCTTATTCCTTCCAGTCCCCCATCAACTCCACTCCCACCTCTACTCCTATCTCCGAGCCCTCTTTGGGGAGCCAGAAGTTCCTAAGAACTTCTTACACAACCTATACTTCTTTTATTTTCTTATTTAACAGCCTGTTTATAGGATTTTCGAAGAGTTGTGGATCTGTGCGTTGCAAGCATTCCTGTTTATATTTTTCATCACTTTCCCTTTTTTGTATAAATCCTTTATTTAGATTTGTTCTCGCTTACTATATTTGTCCAAAGAGTCCAAGAGAAAAAGAAAAAGCATGGTTTTCCATAAATAGTAAGATCCTCATTTGTTAATCTTTATCAATAAAATGACTTGTGTTGAGTTCGATTGTTCCTCATTTTCCCAAATTCACCATAACATTACAGTGATGCTGTACGTAAATACGGAAGTCATTATTTTTAGCAAAAAAGGCAATTTTATTTTATTTTATTTTTTGTCTTTATTTAGAATAGCTTCCATAGCCTTTATTTGTAAAGCCGGCTTTCCTTTTTAGTAAGCTAAGAAAAAAAAAAGAAAAGAAAGAAGTGTGCCTGAGGGCAGCCTTTGCTCGCGCCTCCCCTTTTCTAGTCAAAGATAACGTTAAAGGAATGATAGTTGCCATATGAGTTCGAAAGCATGGTATTATGTGTGCGTATCAGCATCTTTTATCTTAAAACGGGTCACTGGTGATGACATATCCTCAACCATTCACTATTGACGTCCTTGGGTTATTTAACGTGTAATGAAAGTAAAACTCTTGCACGTTAACATCTTGTTCGCATATGGTAAGCATATAGAGACCAACGTATTGTCATGAGTCTTATTTATTACATGCCTTCATCAAGCATATCTCTTATATCCAGCGTTTCCAAGGTAAACAAGCTTAGCATATAAGAGTTCCAAGTGCAAATCAATCCGATCTATCCGCTCCATCCATCTGATCCACACATCCATCCATCTATATATCCACTCATACTTTCATCTATACACAGACATCCTGATCTAATAAAGAAGTATCCGTATTGTCCTGATCTCATCTTTTAGTTGGGAAAACGCCAATTTTCCTTCTCTAGTTCTGGATACTGTCAAGTAAAGGTCTTACCAAAGCTTTGTCTTGAATTACTAATGAGAACCTAATGATCTACCGCGTCTTTTCATCCCACTCTTGTTTCACTTTTACGTCCTTCAATATGTCCTTGTCGCAGATGAGTTACCTTTTACATGAGTCAACTGTATCTCAATTATATCCCCAGCAAACAATATTGTCCACTTTAACGGCTGTTCATACTCCATTTATGTTGAGTATGATCTGCTGCTGAACAATAAAAAATTTTCTCCATAGTCAGGGTAAAGCCGTCCTTTTGGTTTTGAGTTGCCAACTATGTATTTCTGTTGCTTCAAGTCAATACTCTGTGTCGTGTTTACATAGATCACACATCTCTGAATTCTCTGTTTATTCATTATCAGACAATAGACGATGTCAGACATTTACAGTAGTCACCTCTTGTATATATTCGGGTCGTACCCTCATTTAATAGTTGTTCTCTCAGACTTATAATAAAATAGTAATTGTTAGCTATTGACTCTTCACTGTTTTATAGCTACATAAGCACAAATATCACATTTTTTTCAAAAAGCCAAAATAATCACTACGCTAATTCAAAAAATGGCCAACACTCCTTCTTCTCACGCTCTCTCTCGTGCTTCTAGCGCCCCAAGCTCTCTTTCCAGTGCTTCTTCTCTTTCGTCAGCTTCTCTTTCTCCTTCGCCTGTGGATTTAATTGGCTCAGATCCTTCGAACCATCCTGGCTCTTCTCGTATGCCGAGATGGCTAGACGCTCTCCTCCGCCCATACGTCGTCATGGATCTACTGTCGATATGGAGCAATAATTCACGGCGTTGTATTTAAAGAAGAGTATTCCTTCTACTGAAAACACTGACAAGAGTAGTCAGAAGCCCGTTGAGGAGGACGCCGTAATGGCTGAATCTTGTGGGGGATCCACCCTGATGTGCGTGATACGGCCACCGCATCGAATGAGAATGTTGAGCAACAACATAAGGGCAGTGAGGAAGCTCAGCTTGCTAAGTTGAAAGGGATGAGTCGTAAAGCGACGACTGCGATTGAGGATCTTTTTTTTCAAAAGTTGAACGAGACGAGCACTCGTAAATTAAAGCTCATCGAGGACAAAATGGCAACCATTCATAAAGACCTTGTGTTCTTTGAGGGGCGTATCGCCGATATTCAGAAGCTGATCAGTGGTAAACGTGGCAGCACTGTTAACACGCACACCGTTCCTGCCAGGGAAGCTGAATCTGTTGTGCCAATGACGAGTATTTCGTCATTGAGATTGCTCAACGACTTTACGCATAATTCGAAGTATTTTGAGTCTAACAAGGCTCACCCTGTTGATGCCAGTACTGACAAGGCATTCAAAACAATCGGCGCCTTTCTGGATAAGTTTGAATTGACTTTGGCATACCATCGCGTCAACATAGGCAAAGAGTGGTATAACTACCTGCAGACGTCCGTTCAAGATGGGCAGGACTCCAGATACATTAAGTGGTTGAAGCAGAGGGACCAAGAGGCAAACTTCAAGTCATCCAAATGGCTAGAAGTTCGTGAAATGCTTATTGAGAAATTCTACAAGTCTTTCAGCTACCTGCAGTACAAGGAAAAGATGATGAGATGCAAGCAACGAAAAGGTGAGTACATGCATCTGTATATCGAACGATTTTTGGATTTGGTAACAAAACCAAGCTCACCGATAATTCTACCTTGGTATCAATCTTTTTCTATTCATTGTTGGATCCCGTACGCGAATCGTAACCAAGAAACTCGCCGCCATGAAAAGGGAAGACGGAACGTCTCCTGCTGGGCACTATGTCTTAGAAGAAGAGACTCTCGCGCAATTACACCGCATTTTTGAAAAAGAGAAGACCTTCTTCGACGATGAACTGGAAAAGCTGTTCCATCTCAAACATCAGGCGCGCATCCAACTGATGAGGTCATGAATGAGTTACTACAGGACGACAGCTTCTTTAGCCCGTTCAAAAGAGCTCTCAAACAAGTCAAAGAAAAAAGGCATGACACGCAAGGTAATGTGTACTGCCTTACTCTGAAGAGAAAGGAGGATGCAAATCCCATCATGAACCAGAATTCTTATTCACTTCATACTCCTTTTCTATTAAACAATAATAGATTGATGACTCTCGTCAACACAGGCGCTGACATATCCTTCATTGGCAAACAAATTGTTAATAAACTAAACGTTAATCCTACAGAAGGCCTATTATTGTTAGCAGATAAGGATAAGCCATCCAAACGTTTAGGAGTAACCGATAAGATGAATGTCGGATATAAAGGGCAAACAATAGTCCATGAGTTTGAAGTGTTAAACATGAGCAATGAAATTGATGCTATTTTTGGTCGTGATATCCTACCTAAGCTTGGTATTCACCTTGTTGGTGTTGCCACTAACTGGGATGATAACAAAGTTGTCTACGATGATTCCATAGATGATATGGAATACATTCCGAATGTATCCAATGCAGGTACACCTGATGAACATGAGGCTCTCATATTAGCCTTACAGTCACACATTGACAAGCATCAATAAATTGATGTTCATTCACTCTGTAATATACCTGAGGCTGTCGTTCGATTGGATACTCCAAAAGGCAAACATGTCAATGTACGACAATATCCTATTGCAAATAATATGATGCCTATATTTCATGAAACTGTTAAAACATGGCTCGAAAATGGTGTCATTGTACCTCCCACTCCTTGGAATAGTCCAATCATCTTCGCATCCAAGAAGGACATCAATGGTAACAAGACTGACTTCAGGCTGTGCATTGATCCTCATAATATTAACATGCTCCTGGAATCTGATAATTTCCCGTTACCATTGATCGATGACATATTTCACGACCTCGCTGGGTGTACCATTTTCACCTCACTTGATCTCAAAAGTACTTTCCACAGATTACCAATCTATGAACTACATCAAATCAAAACTGTGTTCACTCATCGAAACAAACAACATATGTTTCGTTCAGCTCCATTTGGACTCAAGCACGTATCTAGCCATTTTATGCGTATGATGAAGTTGATATTGAACGATTTACCCAACGTTCATGTCTATGTTGATGACATTGTCATTGGCACCTCTGGTAATTCCATGGAAGCACGCTATGAAGCAGTCAGTGCTGTGATCGATCGTCTTACGCAGCACAACATGATTTTCAATCCACAGAAATGTCACTTTGGCAAAAGAAGTGTTCACCTGTTGGGTTTCTGCATTTCCGCAAAAGGCAAAAGCCTGGGTCCTCGTAAATTGACAAATATTGCTGAATAGCCTCGCCCCACAACTGGCAAACAAATGATGCAATGGCTCGGCGCAGTCAATTATTTTCGCTCACACATACCTCGAGCTGCCTCACTTACTACTCCTTTCGACGCATTGCGCAATGCCGAACACATTGACGATATCGATTGGACACCTGAATTGGAAGTACATTTCCAAAGCATAAAGAAAATTCTATGCTCCAATGTTGTGCTCAGTCATCCAGACATAACTCAGCCATTTTACGTCGCTACTGATGCGTCTAACTATGGTATTGGTGCGGTTCTTTTCCAGAAGTTTGATGACAATCTATCAAATGGCTCTACTACCACCACCATCAGATACATTGGCTTCATGGCTAGATCGCTATCCAAGTCAGAACGTAATTGCTCTGCAACTCGCCGTGAGCTCCTCGCCATTGTATTCGCCTTGGAGAAGTTTCATAAATTTCTATACGGCAATCATTTTACATTGTACTCTAATTATATAGCTCTCACATACCTGTTCACGTCGGATGAACTTAATCCAATGATGGTTGATTGGATGGACACATTATTGTCCTATGATTTTGACATCGTCCATATTCCCAGTGTTCAAAACGTTTTACCTGATGCTTTATCACGTCTTTTTCCTTCTGAAAAAGGGCTGGCAGGGAGTGCTATGGATGGCAGCAAAGGAAAACGCCAAAATCTTGCTTATAAACCTAATATACAAAAGGAACATGAGTTAAAAATGATAAAAGAAAACAAAAAGGTTTTCTACGTACAAAATCCCTCCAAGTTCAACGATAAAAACTACATAATTCCACCGGCGGAAGATCACAAAGAGATCATAGATGAAGTGCATAAATTCGGACATTCCGGCACTGACCACATTGTGAAAGCGATCCACAATAAGAACCTTCATTGGCCTAATCTACTGGCTGATGCGGTTGACTATGTAAGCAAGTGCAATACTTGTCAAAAGTACAATATTGCTAGAAAGGGTTACAATCCTCATCGACCTGTCTACGCATATGTTCCTGGGGACGCCTACGCATTTGATTTAATGGGACCTTTCCAATCAAGTAGTAACATGTATACATACGTGTTAATTCTAGTCGACATCTGTACTAGATTCTGCGTACTGAAGCCCCTAGTAGATAAAAAGGCTAAAACCGTTGCAGGTGCCATGGTTGATACATTTTCCTTACTTGGTTATCCTAGACACTTTGTATGTAGTGACAATGGCTCAGAATTCAAAAATGAGATTCTAGAGAACATGTTCAATGCAATGGGTATTGACAGGAGATACACCACTCCTTACCATCCCTCGGCTAATGGTGCGGCTGAACGTTATGTCCAAACTGCCAAGAAAACATTGGCAAAAGTATTGGAAGGTGCTATTGGTGATTGGCATCATTTCATTCCAGCTGTGCAGTCAATGATTAACAAGATCTCAACAAGATTACAGTCTACTTCATTCTTTCTAATGTTCACTCGCAATATGAATGACTACATTGACTAAAAAAAAAAGAAGACAAAAAAGGGTCCCATTATACCCTCGATATAAGTTGCTCTTAGTTTACTGACAGCTTTTATCAAAGTCTTGATCAATGCAAGTCGGCTTTCATAAAAGTTGTCAAGACAAAAATAAGCTAAAATTAACTTGTTCTTATTATTGTAGAAACGCTGGGATAAGATTATTACACTTAATATTCATATTTAGTAGGTGAGGCAGAGCTTTCGTCAAATTTGACAGAGTTGTCAAATGAAAGAGTAACTACTTTCTCTTCAAGTTCAGGATCAATAAATATTTCCTTGTTGCTAGCCAACGCTAAATGAATTCATACCAAATGTTCTTTATTAAAGAGCAACTTATGTATTTGGGCAAATATTTGAAGCCATCAATAGCCACCAAAATTCATGTACCCGGAAATAACAATTGACTTCTCTAGCGTTGAACTCGATGCTATTCAAACCGTTTATCCAGAAGTCCGAATACAATGATGTTTCTTTCACATCGCTCATGCTTGGATGGCAAAAGACAAAGAACATTTCAAGATAAACAATATGTATCATGATTCAACTGAGCGCAGTAAAGCCATTGCCAGTTTAAAGCAGTTAATGTGGGAAAGAAATGCAGCAGAGTTTAACAGAAAGCTGCAATCGTTTCTTATTGATTTTGGATCATATACATAACTGATTTCCTATCTATACATTCATGCTTCAACAATGACAGCTTCAAACGCTGGATAAGAGCATATCAACCTGTTATTTATACTAATATGGAGACGAGCAACTATATTGAAAGTTGGCGCAGTCAGCTAAAAGCAACATATTTGACAGAAGAACAGACAGACTGATATTCATATTAATGAATGATATTGAAGATTGGAAGAAGACTACCACCAAACCTTGATTGCACAAGTGAAAGGGTGCTTAGAATTATAAACTGCTGCATAGTTTAAGCTTATGCTCTTGTGCTATCATCCAAAAGGATGGTATTTTTTGTATAAATATATACATGTAGATTGACATGCTTCCAATATATGACAGTGTCCTATAATAAAAGGATGTCCCTCAGCATATCAAGCAACAATGTGTATACAATCATAGCAGACTCCTACCTTGTTTTTATAACATCAAGTAGGAAGAACAATAGATTAAGGACCACTTCGTAGAAGCACAACGCGTATAACCAAAGAAAATAAAAACAAGAAAACATTCTCTCTTCATTGTTAATAAGCATCAATTGATAGTTTAACCAAATCGAATTGAAAAGATGCATGGATAACCCAACACACATTGATAATCATCCATCTTTCCTCTCCCCTCATCTCTGTGCTGCCTGGTTACTCTATGTGTTGATACTATATACAAAAGCTCATTATTTATTCCCCCTCTTTATGTTCTCTATATATTGTCTCTAATGTAATAATAAATCTAATATCAATCGTCATCCTCATCGACGCCAAATGGGTTACTATTTTCTCTGGTAATAGGCTGATATAGCCTTCCTTTTCCTTTATAATCCATATTTACGCCCTGTTTCTCAAGTGCGTTCATTATTTTCTGAATGGCTGCTTGATTCTGTAAGCTCAATTCCATGAGTGAATGTAATTGATTGAGTATTTCATCCTCTCCATTTCTTGGTAAAATACCAAATGTGTTGTTATGGTCCATGGATACTATAGAAACTCATCATTTGCTACTTCAATTATACATATTTAATCTATCATACCTGAAGGACGCCCAGGTTGAAAATCAGATAAGCCGTTACTATTTGAAAATTGTCGCTGTCTCATACTTTCCCACACAATAGTAAAATTTCTTCCGACAATGATCGACGGTAACGCAATAAGCTAAACAACAAATGAGCACATATAAACAACAACAACCATATTATTTACCAGCACGCCAAACATCATGGCAGGGAATGTTATAAGTTTACCAATAAATGTAGTTGGCACCATATCACCTAATAAATCATAAATTATATATAAGCTAAGCCCAGTCATACTAAAACTAAACTAACCGTAACCAGTGGTGGTTATTGTTACTAGCACGAACCAAAACGCAGCTGGGATACTATCGAATGAACTAGTCATAGTTGTTAATATAGACTAAACTAGTGATAGTTATACCAAACCTTGGCGCTCCTTCTGAATCAACAAATGTCTGTAGTGTTTCATCCCAGATACCTCGTTCAGCAAAGTATAATAGTGTTGAAAACAACACAACACAAGTAACTGTGAAGAAGAAGAGGGCAGAAAGAGCATCTCCTGATCTTCTAAAGGCCATCATCATCACTTCTATTGTCATTACGATCGTATTTGAATATTTATATGATTTGAATAAGCGTAATAGTCGAAACAAGCGTAGGATAGTGAATCTAAATTCATAAGTCTGTAGGGATGATCAGCCCAATATGTTCTTCTTTTGATATCTCTTCTTTTATATACATTATTTTACTTCATGTATCTACACTTACTGTATCATGTTTAGCTATCACTTCTATATAAAATGGGATAATTGAGATAAAATCAATAATTGACAATGGAGCTATATGAAATAGTGTCAAAGATTGTCTTTCAATATCTTTTTTTCCTTACATAGAAAGAAACGCTTCAACATTCGTAGTGAATCTGAATGAGCAAACATTCTCAACAAGTATTCCAAAGTAAATAAAGCTACCATGGCAGACTCAAGTTGAAACCTAACAAGTATGAATATCCTTTAATTTACAATCATCATCTTTACCAAACACGGTTACTCTTTGCAGAACGGAATGTCGGGATGGTTTCAATCGTCGTTGTTACTGCACTAAACACAATCAGCAAGGAGACAATCACGTTTGTCCAAAAGGCGCTATGACTACTCGAAGGTTCCTCTAATAATAAATATAATTTCCTTTTCAAATCGTTCTTTATTTCAGGTATCGTAGGCTCAGTGTCTTCGATGGGAGGATGAGTGACAAGGTTGGCAACTGACGTCCAACCTTCTTCTGCTATTCTACCCAGCTTGCGGTACAGTGGTGGACTCTGATGAGACCCAGGTTCGGCCATTTCTATAGTTTCAGCCTGAAGTGGTTCTGTCTCTTCTTCATCATTTCTATTTGTTGAACGAAATAAATTCATAAAAAGGGAATAATGAAGAAAAAGAAAACGAAAATTTTATTCTAAAAGTGAAATGTAAATCCTCCTGTGGAACCAAATGGGAATCCATGTCCGCCACCAGCAAAATGAGCAAATGGGTTATCTCCTCCATGAAAGTTAAACGGGTTCTGTTGATGAGCACCAGCCTCAGGATCAAAAGGATCAAAGCCATTATCAAATTGTTCTCGCTTGGCTATTTCGGAAATAAGTTTATGCAACCACCTTTTATTGATTCAAGTGTTACCTGGATCACTAAGCACTTCATAAGCTTGATTGATCTCTGCCATCTTACTTTCTACTTGATCCTTGTCAAGATTGCCACTGTATTTGTCAGGATGCCATTCATATGCCTTTTTACGGTATGCTTTCTTTATTGTCCTTGGATCAGCATCTCTGGATACATCTAATCAAGAAAAATGTATAAGTTATCGCTTCACTCAAAACATCACAATGGCTCATATACCTAATATTTTATAATAATCTCTCTTCTTGCTTTGTCGTAGTAACTGTTGTGCCTTGTTTAATAACTGTCTGATCCTATGATCTTGCTGCCCACTGGCTTCATATGCCTTTTCCAAATCATGAACTGCACCTTCAAAATCATTATTGTTTAATTTCAATTCTCCCAAGTGAGCTAATGCGTCTGGATGATCAGGATTAATTTTTAAAATAGCTGAGCACCATGTGTCTATCCTTTCTGAATCCTTTTGTTCTGCTGATAACTGACAAGCTAGTTCATAACACGTCAGATGTAATCTCTTGGGTAAATTCTCAATCTTCATCTCTGTCTTTAATGCCTTGAAAGGTTCATCCAATTCAGACACAAGTCCCTTCTTTGTGCTGGTACCAACAAGGGTATTAAAGGCTGTAGCAAATCGTTGTTGTTGCTTTGCGTCTACTACTTTTTGAAGGTCTTTTTGGAACCGCTTGATTTGACGAAATAGAGATTTACATGGTTTATGTTCAGGGTCGTAGTGAAGACACTGCTTCACTTGTGCTGTGGCTCTGTCAGGTTCATAAAGGGAATAAAAGTTGAGTTTGGCTAGTTGCAAAATGAGTTCTTGATTAGTAGGGTTGAGGTAACTCACTCGACTATGATATATAATGTTATTGGATTCTTTTTCTTCCTTGTTTTTGTTCACCTACGTCAAGTCATTCACTGCTTCTTCAATCTCTCCTTTACCAAAGTGACATTGAGCACGAAGTGTTCGCCATTGAGAACGCTGTGGTGAGATCTGAATGACACGAGTGGCATGTTGAATACATTGGTCGTACTGCTTATGAAAAAATGACTCTTGTGCTATTTGACTTGACTTCTCTGCTTCTGATATAGATGATAACTGTTAAAAGTTAGTTTTGTCCGCTTTTTTTATTTTGGCTTGTTCATTACCAGTAACTTTGTTGAATCGTCTTGATTAGCACCTTCCAAGTCTTGTTTAGCCAACTTGTATTCACCATCAGCAAGATAAAGTTTGGCTCGTTCTAACAAGGCTTGCTTGAATCCAGGCTTCAAAGTCAATATCTTGGAAAAGTCATCAATAGCTGGATTCGTTTTGCCAAGTGACAAATAAGCCGTTGCTCTTTTATAATAAGATATGTAGTCATTAGGATCATACTCTATATAAGGGGGTGATTAATAGATTATATAGAATATCTATTCTTCTTCTTCTTACGAATAGCTGCATCATAGCTCAAGATAGCATCGTTGTACTTTCCACTCAACAGATACTGATTTCCTTCCTGAAGGTAATATTTTGCTCCTCTTTCTTCTGAACCGCTTACATGATTGCTTAAGAAGAAGGGTATAATGAATGCAAATAGTAAGCGTTTGGGTGATTTCATGATAAAGAGAAAGAAAAAGAGAAAGAGAAAGAGTAAGAGAGAGATAACCTTTTAAAGGGACAGCATCATCGGATATTGAATTTATTAAATTGTCAGTTTCATTCTCGACTGACACGTAAATCCATTAGAGTCGCACGACGAAAAAAGATTATTTTTCTCTTTTTCATAAATGCGAACACTTGTCTTGATTGGCCTTTGTTTTTACTTGTTGTTGATGGGCGTCTTGGGATTTGCACCGATTGAATTAAACATCAATGACAAATTACTTCACTTTAGCTTATTCTGTATATTATCCATATTTCTTTATTTCATATGGAATTTGTCCTTGAAGAAAAACTTGATACTTGGTACCACTTCTTTTTTAACATGTGCCATTGGAAGTGAATTCATACAAGGATTATTACCAGTAAGAAATATATATAAGGTGAAGGAACGAATTAAGCTAACCTTTATTATGATTGTTATTATTAAAGTATAGAAGTTTTGATATCAAAGACATATTAGCAAATATAACAGGCGGAACCCTAGGATTATCCATATCTTGTTTAGTTGATTATTGTTATTGTAGAAAGGAGAGTAAAGGAGATTATCAACGAGTGACTGGTGAAGAAGAAATCATGATTGATACATTTATTAATTAAAAGACGATGTGAGCAGCCACGATTCGTTGTAACTCCTAAACGAATAAGTCAACCATATCACACACACACACCTTTACTTACCTCATCATCCAATGATTCAGTGGGTTGACCAGTGGCTGTTGTTGATGTTGTTGCTGTAGGAGTAGGACTGGTATCCTCTGTTTTCCCACTTAGGATACGTTTAGCCATAGCCATCGCCAATTCCTTCTGTGCTTGTTCATCCTCTTGTTCATTCTGTGGAGGTGGATGCTGGGGTAAAGGAGTCAAAGGTGGTGACAGAAGTTGCTTTTCCTCTGTAACGATGGGCTCTTGTGAATCCTGCGAGTTGGATCGTTGGTCCCTTTGGCGAACAGCAAATGAACTCTGAGGACGGTTCCAGGGATGAAACTCATATCCACCTTCCTCTTCCCATTTGGTGTTTTCTTTGGTCTTTAGGAAATCAACTCCATGGGCAACAAGTAAATAGAGGTCATCAAAATCTTGTTGCTGTTGACCACGATTGATCTCTTTTGTTATATTAAAGTTATTTGTATTAGTTGTTGTTGTTGTTGTTGTACTGTATTGTTGATTAGAGGATTCGATAGACGAGGCAGTGGTCACAATTGTCTGCTGAGGGTGAATCGAGGATATCTCGGATACCAGGGATACCTTACTGGTGGATATACTTGAGGCCATTGGACTACTATTTGTCGTATCCTCATTAAATGGACCCATTTCCTGTGGCTGTATATCAGAGGCTTGATCTTGAGGGATCTCTTGTTGTTCAATTTCTTCTTGCTCCTTTTCCGTCTCCTGAACCCCTATTTCTGGCTCTTGCGGCATTTCTCTTTGATCTTGGTCAGTATGTTCATGAGACTCAGCCAAGGACACAGTTGACATTTGCTTGTTGAGAGCCTGTGTAGGATCTTCACTCGGTCTTCTTGATAAAGGCGAACATTGATGACTTGCAGCCTCCATTCGGCCCGTAGCATCCTGGGAACCCTGCCTGGACTTGGTTACAAATGAAGAACCTGACGACATGGGGGTGATATCAGATTGAGAAGTGATGATGGACATTTGTTGCTGCTGTTGTTGTTGTTTTTTGGAGTTGTTACTGGACCCCCAACCAACCAGCCGCTTCAACTGTTGCTTCAAGCTTTCTTTTCTCTTTTCCGCTCCCGGTGGAATTGTAAGGGAAGGTGTATTAGAGTTTGATCTTGACATTTGAGTAGAATGTGGCTCCATAAGAGAATCAGAGTCTGTACACGGAGCAGAAGCACGTCTAGTGAAATTAAATAAAGAAGTAGAAGAAGTAGTAGAATGGGATGGATGTTGTTGTGTATTTAATATACTCCTATCCTCAGAACGTGTTCTTTCACTTTTAGGGGTTGAATCCATCAATATATCCAGGATACTCGGTCTTCTCGTCTCTTGCTGTATAAAATGGTACTTGCGTCTCTTGCCTGATTTCCGTAGAATGAAGAGTAGTTCACTTGTGATCGTATTACTTGATAAGCTTTCAAGGATATTACACACGATTTCATTGGATTCTAATTCGATTTCTATATAATAATATGCTCCTTAAGTATCAATGAAACACACACACACGCAATCACACTTTTTTGCAGTCTCCTTAAATAATAACTTTATTCCTTTACCTTTTCCATGATGACTTTTTACAGATAATTTATATTTACCCAGTTGCTTGGTGATACTCTTGCCCTCTGCATCAGGCACATGAAACTTCTCGAGAGCCAGTTGAATGACTTGTCCAACAGACGATTCTTGATTGACAGCAATCACTTTATCCATTCGATCCATCTCATGTGGCTTCTTTTGCTTTCGTGTATCTGGATAAAGTGATACTTTGATGTAAACCAAGTTTTCATGGGCTCTTTTGATGCGCCTGTGCAAATAAAATCGAATCACTGAGTCTTCATCATAATTTGTTTGCTCATAGTTACTAAAGCTACTCGATCGCGGTCTTCTTTGAGTCGTGCCTGAGGACTGAACTGAACTGACGGATTGTTGAGAGATGCGTCGGATGTGTGAGACTGAAGGCATGGGCGTCGTCAGTGAATCGGTGAGTGTTTTGAAGATCGACAATGGTTTATCCTGAGGCAAGAGGATATACTCATCTCCATCCAAACCCTGAACAGCAACATAGTACTCGATCGTCGCAGAGTGATCCTGTTCTTGCAGCTGAATACCAAATTTGTCAATAGCGAGTTGTACCAGTTCTTCAGCAGCTGTTTGATATGAAATCAAAAATGTGTGGAAGAATGGGCCCTGACCGATATTGCCTGCAAACACTCGGAGTTCCTGTAAAGGGCCATCGTCTGGTGTCTCTTGAGGTATCTCAATCTTTTCTTGGGTGAGTGGTTCTATCAGATCATCCTCGTCGTCGTCCATCTTCATCTCACAGTACTCACTTTCTTGGTATACCTCCTGCCTTCGCGCATAATCTTCGGCTTGATTTTCTTGATCCATATCCTCTTCGTCTTCTTCGTCTTCTTCTTCTTCGGATTCAACTTCGTAATGATACACTTTTGAATCATCACTTATAATGACACGACGTACATTTGTTGTCAAAGGATGCATTGTAGTTTGTGATGCTGTGTCCTGCATCGAAGGAGATGTGATCTCAACGTTTCGATGTTTATTTAGTCTTGCTAATCTCTCATAAGGTGTCTACAAGTAATAGGATGAATGATTTTAAAAAAAAAGATCCTAAAGTAATTACAATTACCTCAATGTTCTCTGCTGGTATATAACCCACTTCATTTGTCTTGAGCACTTCGACTAGCCACCAGTAAATGTTTGTATCTTCCATCAGGATCAATGCATCACCCTTCACGACAGATGCTTGACCCTCGACTGTCGCAACAAAGGTATGAAGCGCGTAAACAAGATCAAAGTTGATATTCTCATCAGGAATACTGGGTGAAGAAGACATGGAAGAAGAAGCATCTGTCATCTCATCGTCATCAGTATCTTCTTCTTCTGAAGTGCATTGCTCTTCGTGTATTTCTTCTAGACGCTCCGAATAATGTATAATTGACATGAAAGGGGTTTAAGTTATATAAAAAAGGAGAAGTTGATATAAAACGAAAATAAAAATAAAAAAGAGAGAAAAAAGAAAAGAGAGAGACGATGAAGCGTTTGCTCTGTTTTGTTTGAGAGAAAAAAAAAAAGGAGATAAAAACTTTATTCTTTTCTCTTTTTGCCCCTTCTCCTTTTCAACAGGGCTTCCACTTAATATACACATGTGTTTTCGTAACTCCCTAAGTACGTCTCCCTTTTTTTTTGTTCTTGTAATCTATGGAATGGCTCCATAAGATTTGCTCAAGTTTCTTGATAGACGTCTTTCCGGGTGATGGTAATATGTGCCTACATTGTCCTCTTCCTCTTCTTCATCCGTCTGTCCTCCTTCATCATATTCAATAGGTGATGTTACCAACAGTGGCGCGGTTTCGTTTGAATCTTGTTTATTATTCATACCCATTTCTTCATCCTGTTGAATCTCACGGCTATGACCAGGATTGGACACAGCTGGACTGGCTTTCATGGGCAGCCAAGGTTGAGGGAGCACACCAAGTAGTGCAGGATGACCATACTGTTTCATACCTGTATTTAATATGCCATTCAATAATGTCATTGGTGGTTCTCTAAAGTCCGTATTCTTTCTTGGCTCTGCAACATAATCATCCTCATCCAACACAGTACGTCTCTTTCTGATCTTGCTTATTTTATCCCCATTGTCATCCGCATGATGTACCTGCTCATGCTGCTGCTCCTGCTCCTGCGGCACATGAGGATTCTCTTGCTGAGGTGCCTCACAGGGATGAATGTTGGCTTGATTCACGCTCTGATTACTGCTGGATAAATGAACATTATAATTGCTGCTGCTACGACTGCCATGATTCAATATGGGTGCAACTGTCGTCAGTGGACCCAATTTCTCAGAGAGTAATTGAAGAGGTAAAAATTGTGTACTCTTTTGATAGGCTTTGTCCATCATGTACTTGTAAATGACTGTCAAAAATAGCAATGGTACACATAAAGCGGCCAAGTAGAACGACTTGTTTAGTGTAAATAAGCCTGCTGATGTCAACTCGAAAATGATCAAGGCGATGATGATACGTGAGAATACCATAGGCCACATTCTACCCGCCACTTCATATGAATGGAAATAGACTAGTGATGCATTAGATGACGCCATTCACTTTAAATACAGTAAAAACTTACCATAGAGTAACTGATACTTGCATACCAAGTACGTCATGGCAAAATAAATAACTCCAAATACAAGAATGAGAGGTGAGATGGTTGAATAGACCAAGACGACGACAAACATGAAAACAGGTACAGGATATCCCCATCCAAAATTATACATACGTGGTGCATATACTTCAGCAAAATCACGTGGAGTCTTGCACAGGAACCAACAGTAAAATTGTTGGACAAGAATAGGTCCAATTTGTAATAGCTGTATAGGACATCTATTCAACAAGTTAATATGGTCTACTGTTATTACGTCCACTTTTGTTCTTACAGCATAATGCCTTGAAGTACAGTATAATTGATATAGAATGGCGCTACTTCAGGTAATTTAGAAGCAAAGATGTTGGCAATCTTTGTAGGATCTTCAAAAATATCTTTTTGAGACTTAAATAATGTGCTTGCAACAGTGATAAATAACAATACGTTAAAGAATAAAAAGAAGAATTGTCTATGAGATATAATGAGTCTTCATCCGCTGCTCCCTTTGTGTTATATTTATGTTTACTTTGCAAAACATGATTCTTCTGATTCACTTCTCGTTGTAAATCCTTCAATGACACTTAGACCTAAATAGAATAACGTCAGTATTAAATAAATAGCATATGTTGACTTTTACTATTAAAGATAAGAGGCAGGATAGAGAAAAAGATGACGACGCCTAAAGTGGGTATAAATCCAGCTACAATCTGATTCAAAATCTTGTTCTTTTCTGCCAATTTCAGTAACCAGGGGAAATACGCCTTAAGAGATTTAGTCGAAGTCAGAGCAGATAGATAATTACAGGGAATAGTCCATGAAAAGACCAAGAATAGCAATATAAACAAGACCAATGCTTTACGTATTAAGCGTTCTCTCTGATGCATTGCTATGTTTTCCCAAAGAACATCTCTTGGCTCGGGTGCAAGTTGAACACGAAGTCTAAAAGGCGTAGAATCAATCAAGACTTGGGAGGCAACATACTACAAAGTATAAGTCATTGTCTTTTGGTTGAATATTCTATCTTACAGCACTAATCGTTTCTTCAAACGTAATGAATCCAACACTTGTAGGCAAGAATTTACCGACCTTGCGTGCCTTGACGACCAATTCATCCACTTCATTAAACTTGTTTGTATAATAGTCAATCGCATCCACCTTTGCGCCACAAAATAGACCTTCACTCATCAGCGGTCTGTCTCTCCTAATGATCGCTCTACTGCTCGGTCCGTCTTCATTCAGCATGTCATCAGAATCATAATTTGGATCAAAACAAGGGTTTCCCAGCCACTTTGTGTACCAGGTCTCTAGCTGTCTCAAGTACTGGGTTCTTTCCTTTATGAATTCCAATAACCGACCTACGTGTCGGATCGTATGAACTGATTCGACTACACCAATACCCAGTTTTTCAAAGTACTCTGCTAATTTTCGATCTGACCGTAAATGAGGTGGAATACCTGTGACCAAGAGTGTTCTGGCGGATAATGTCTTTGCCTTTCTTAAGAGGAACTCCCTTCTGATACGAACATAACCGCGATAGTTTAAGAATGTGAAATAAAAGGTTGCGAATACAAAGAGATAGGTAAAGAATAAATAAACCCATAAATAAGATATCGAATGTGAGGTTGTGATGGCTGTCGTAAGTAGACTATGAGTATTGTTTGGGTTTGTACCATTGGCAAAATCACCGCCCATTTTACTGATAGGGTATAACACGACTGTTCCGAAAAATCCACAAAATGAAAACAATTTGACACTCATCAACAAGAATTGTAACATCTACAAAAAAAAAAGGAGTTTGCAAGTGTTTCAGCTTTTTTTCAACATCTTTCTTTACCACAACAGCATCTAAGCCAACTTTCTCCATAATAACAGAATCAGGTGTTTTCAAAAGGGGTATAATCCATCCAAAGAAACTGGTGGGTAACTGTTCAGGTGCATGTCTATTAAAAGTGTAGTCAGTAAAGGCTTTCTTTTTATTGTTTTACATACTTTTTCATTCGAAGTCTTGGCGAGTATATGTTGCTCCACCTTTATAAAATATAAGTAAAGTAATCTTGACAATGACCCATGACCTTACCTGACTCTCAAGAAGCAAAATAATAAAAAGCAAACAAAGCCGACTGAAGTACATAATATTAACTGTGTTGTAAAACCAGTAGGTGATTTCGCTGTTTGTGCTGGTGATCCAGGGAGTGGTTCTTCGTCTTCTTCACATAAAAACTTGAATATTCCAATACAAGGAAATCCTGAAGTTGAATTTGTACTGGACAAGTCGTCATTAGACAACACTAGTCTTTCCATTTCTAGTGTAGGACAAGTATGAAAAGAGAAAGAGAGAGAGAGAGAAAAAGAAGTACTTTTTAATATTTACCTCATTAGGTTACAAAAGCTTCGATTCCTATTGGCTAATATTTTACAAGCAGTAAACAAAAAGCATATTGCATGAAAGTTTTTCAGCCAGTAAAAAAAAAAACTCATCTTTTTATTGTTGTATTTACTTTGGAATTGTGACATTAAACCGAGTAGGGGATTCCTTGGCATCAGGATCAAGAGGCATACGATTCCAGAAACGTTGGATGATTATACCTTTCTTGAACTGAGATTCTAATCGAGACATATCCGTTGAGATATAAACACCATATTGTGCAGCTTGTTCACTACTGCCAAAATGACGAACATGAGCCTTTTTGAGAAGTTCTATACCATTACCAGAGACTGCAATAGGTTTACCATGTCGGAAGGCGTCCAAGACAAAGACAGAAGGTTCATCATAGGGGAACTCAGGGTGAGGTTTAGTCAAAAAATCAAACGTATTGTTGGAGCCAGAGGGAATATAGATGGCATCATAGAGAACAGATGAGGTTGTAAGGTAAGTTTCGGTTATGTTCAATCCATCATCACTTTCACCTAACTTTATGCCGACCACATCTACATAAGCATGCTCCTTTGTGAGATAATCACGCATTTGCTCGACTTCAGAAGTGCTGATGCCAGGGCCAGTCAAGATGGCGACCTTCTTGGCTTTGATATTATTGGGGCGCTTGTAATTGTCAATAGACAAGTTGATGGTCGTCTGATTATGATTTTCAACCACAGGTTCGGGTTCATGGACACCAATACCTCTAGCCACACGACGAGCCAGGTTATTATCGACACGGTTCAAGACCTTGATGAAGTTTTCACGAACGAGCATACTGGTGCATTTACCAAGTTCAAAGCGGAAGTTGTTGACCACTTGTTGTTGTTCGTGGGTTGTTAAACTGTTGTAGAACAATTGGGCTTGAGAGAAATGGTCAGAGAACTTGCCATGCTTGCCTCTCTGTTTCCTGCCAGAGATCTTTTCGGGGTACTCCAAATAGCCACCTTCTCTTGGACTGACGACCTCGGGAGTATTGTTTTGTAATGCATTAGGATAGTAAGCCACGGGTCCATGATACACATTGAATTGCATAAAGCCATCACGCTGATTGTTGTGGACGGGTACCAAAGGACGATTGATAGGAAGTTGTAAATAATTTGCACTACCCATTCTGTTGATTTGAGTATCCAAATAACTGAACAAACGGCCTTGTAAGAGAGGATCATCAGTGAACGTAACACCTGAGATAGAATTAGACTGGCCCCTTTTCTTTGAATATATTATACTTACCACGAACAACATGACCAGGATGATAAGTAACTTGTTCAGTTTCTGAGAAAAAGTTGTCAGGAATACGGTTAAGTGTCATCTTGCCAAGTATTGTCACAGGAACCAGGGACTCAGGAATAATCTTAGTAGCATCCAGTAAATCAAAGTCAAATTTATCTTGATCTTCTTCATTCACAATTTGAACGCCCAATTCATATTCGGGATAATCTCCGCGTTGAATAGCAGTGTAGAGATCATTACGATGGAAATCGGTGTCCTTACCGTTAATCTTTTGGGCTTCATCCTATGATGCATATGAGTGATGATTGCACGTAAACATTCAGTCCTGTCAATGCTTACCCATTCAAGATTTGAAAGTCCCTGCAAAGGCTTCCAATGAAATTTTACAAGCACCGTTTTGCCGTGTTCGTTAATAAATCGGAAACTAATATCATTAGAGGATATATCACTTTTCAATACCTGTTTCACTTACGTGTGAACACCAAAACCTTCAACCTGACGGAAACTTCTAGGAGTACCTCGCCCAGATAGAGCCCACATGACGGTATGGATAGTTTCAGTATGTTGACCAAAGAAGTCATAGGCCGTGTTATGAGCAGTAGCAGCTTGAGGAACCTCTGTGTTTTGTTCGGGTTTACCAGCATGAATCAAGTCGGGGAATTTGATAGCATCTAAAAAAAAAAAAAAAAAAAAAAAAAAAAAAAAAAAAAAAAAAAAAAAAAAAAGAGATTTAGATTCTTACCAACTCTTTTTTTTTGTTCTTGTTGAACAAACCTTGAATGAAGAATGGCGCGATGGCG
Organism: Rhizopus sp. PT2906; assembly: GCA_025529335.1. Classification (NCBI taxonomy): domain Eukaryota; kingdom Fungi; phylum Mucoromycota; class Mucoromycetes; order Mucorales; family Rhizopodaceae; genus Rhizopus; species Rhizopus sp. PT2906. Next base: position 24,754 of record JAMYHX010000069.1, read on the forward strand.
TTGGCAACTATGAAGGGCAGTGAATAAAAGTCATCATGATATCATTCAGTGAAACGTTACCTAAATCCCAGTTTCCCTCTTGTGTATAAAATCTAGTTGAAAAACCTCGAACGTCGCGCACACAATCGGCAGACCCGCGAGAGCCCAGGACAGTAGAGAAACGAACAAAGACGGGTGTCTTGATTGAAGTGTCGCGAAGCAATCTAGCAGCAGTCAAATTGGACCAATCTCTGTAGGATTGAAAGTAGCCATGAACAGCCACTCCGCGTGCATGAACAGCACGTTCAGGGATTCTAACCGAAAAATAAATAAAAAGCCTAACATATCACGTTCCATGCATCCCTTACCTTTCGTGATCTAATTGTTATTTTTAGAAATAAAGTTAGCAAAAGCCTGCATAGGATAAAGAAACGCTATTTACCAAAGTGCATAATCTTTTCACGAAGCATAAAGTCTTCAAGGAGAGTAGGCCCTCGATCACCCATTTGTAAACTATCTGTATTGTTAATCTTTACACCAAATTGAGTCGTTTCTTGGGTTCCAGCATCAACGACATGTGCATTGATGTTTGTCACAGGAGAGTCTTGATTATTGTTATTGTCATTGTCAGCCCCCAGACTGAGATGACAGCTCAGTAAAATAAGCGATAGAATCCACGTAGGTTTTTTCATGGTTTGGAAATGATAGAAAAGAAATAAATTACAAAACTAGTTGACTTTATATACACGTCAGAATGCCTATTGTAACACCACTCCTAGTTTAAGGTTGAACAAGTTTACAATCAGTCGGAAACATATGATGAATGCACAACAATTCTAATTGTCCAATTAAATTTTGGAACAGTGCTCAATAAGCTTAGTCAGCTTACACGATATGACTACATGGTTTCAACTGACGCAGACCAGTTTATCATGTTTAACATATTACAGTAAAGAATAAAATAATTTATTGATCATCAATAACAATGTTGGTAGGAGTAGGAGATTCTTCTGCATCAGGGTCCAATGGTAAGCGGGTCCAGAATCTTTGAATGATAAGGCCCTTTCTGAAATTAGCCTTGAGCTTACCCATGTCCTCTGCAATAAAGATACCATACTTGTTTTCATCCTTCTCAGTGGTGTACAAGGGAACATGAGCGGCCTTTAATAAAGCGACAGCTTTGCCAGCAAGAGCAATAGGCTTACCATGACGATAAGTATCCAAGATGAATTGGACAGGCTCCCCATATGGGAAAGCTGGAATGGGTTCCATTAGCTTTTCAAACGTCATAACTTCACCTGTAGGCACGAAAACACCATCATACATGACGGAGGTCGTGGTCAAGTAGGTTTGCTTGATTGGTAAACCATCGAATTCACCAAGGACGGGGCCAATAAAGTCAACAATAGCGCCTTGATCCGTAAGGAATTTATACATATCGTTCGCTTGGCAGATATCACTACCGGGACCAAGCAGGATAGCAACGTTCTTTGCTTTGATATTGTTTGGTCGCTTATAGTTTTCGATGGATAAACCTACACTTGTCTGTTTCTTGTTTTCATTAGCTGGTTGCTCAGGAGCCTTGACGCCAATGCCATTAGCAACACGGACGGCCAAGTTATGGTCAACGTGGTTCAAGAGGTTAACAAAGTTTTGACGGACACGAAGGTCGGTACACTTGCCAAGTTCAAAACGGGTGTTGTTGACCAACTGTTGCTGTTCATTCGTCGTCAAGCTGTTATAGAACAACTGAGCGTGGTTGTAAAATTCAAGCTTCTTGCCGTGCTTGCCTCTTTGTTTAATACCTTGGACCTTCTCAGGATATTCAATGTATCCGCCCTCCTTGGCAGTGGTAGGAGCTGGAGTGTTGTCTTGCATAGCATTAGGAAAGTATGTAACAGCGCCCTTATGGACATTAAAGTTCATGAAACCTTCACGGTTAATGTTGTGAACAGGACAGACAGGACGATTGATAGGAAGTTGATGGAAATTGACGCTGTTCATTCGGTTAATTTGAGTATCCAAATAACTGAAGAGACGACCTTGCAAGAGTGGATCATCAGAGAAGCCAATACCACGAACGATGTGGCCCAGATGGAATGTGACTTGTTCAACTTCGCCAAAGAAGTCGTCGGGTGTACGATTCAAGACCATCTTACCAAGTCGAGTGACAGGAATAAGTGATTCGGGAACAATCTTTGTGGCATCCAAAATGTCAAAATCAAATTTATGCTCATCTTCTTCAGGGATTATTTGAACGCCCAATTCATATTCAGGGAAAAGGCCCTTTTCGATGGCAGTGTACATGTCATTACGCATGAAGTCGGGATCCTTGCCGTTGATCTTTTGGGCTTCATCCTATATAGTGAATTAGAGCTACACGTCACACTCTGCAAAATTAACTTACCCATTCAAGGTTGTTAAGACCTGCCAGAGGCTTCCAGTGAAATTTTACAAATACAGATTTACCTTGTGCATTGATCAGACGGAAGCTAGATAGGGGTCAGTGTTTATTCTATTGTACTCTTTCTTTGTTACATACGTGTTGACACCAAAACCTTCTACTTGACGGAAACTTCTGGGAGTACCTCTACCAGATAAGACCCAGAGCACAGTATGAATAGTCTCAGGTTGCTGAGAGAAGAAATCGTAAGCAGTGTTATGCGCAGTAGAAGCTTGAGGAACTTCTTTGTTTGGCTCAGGCTTGGTAGCATGAATCACGTCAACGAATTTGCTGGGGTCTATGTGTATTACATCATGATGAGTCTGAATGAACAAACCTTGTGTCTATTGAAATTACCTTGAACGAAGAAGGGGGCAATGACATTACCGACTACACAAACAGGTAAGTGAAAAAGAAAAACACTAAACAATTACCGATTACCTAAATCAAAATTTCCTTCATCAGTGTAGAAACGCGTAGCAAAACCACGAACATCACGCACAGTTTCAGGTGAGCCTCTGTTACCGATGACAGTGGAGAAACGGACAAAGGTAGGGGTCTTTTTGTTTGGATTGGTAAGGAAATCAGCACAAGTCAATTCGGACCAATCCTTATAGGATTGGAAGTAACCGTGAACACCAAAACCACGGGCATGTACGACACGTTCAGGAATTCTATTATGACGTATAAGGTTGTACGTTTTAATATATCATAAAACAAGTTACCTTTCATGATCTATCAATATAGATACATTAGTTACAGGAGATCAAGATTGTTTATCAACTTACCAAAGTGAGTCATCTTTTCACGAAATACAAAGTCTTCCAAAAGAGTCGGTCCACGTTCTCCAACCTGAAGGCTGTCTCGACTATCAACCTTTAAACCAAACTGAGTAGTTTCTTGTGTTCCATGGCTATTGACTGTATGGTCAATCTTGGTGACAGGTGGTGCGTTGCTTTCAACGTGAGAAGGATTAGACATTACTTAATGTAAGTGTTGAATAAAACAGAAAACAAGAAAAAAGAACTATAATTATCAATCGTTTACAGCGGTTTATATAAGCATTTCGTTGAATACGTTATTATGTCAGAACGATGAAAATTTACACATTATCAAGACATTGGTTTATCCCAAATATAGTAATCAAACCCAGGTATACACAATGACACCAACATCACGTCAAACATAAACACAAAAGGGTTGTATAAGCAATCAGCAATTATTATCTTGATCGACTATTGTTGATTGGGTAAAGGTTAACAGCGGAATCTATGTGCGCGCGTATGTACATTATTTCCAGAAAGTAATGTCGTCCCAAGATGTCGCATTCTGTATATTTTGTATTATATATTTTCGGATTATGCGACATTGCTTAAAGAAAAAACTGTATATAGGCTGATACTTTACACATCGGATATTCTGCGATCCTGTCCGATCAAAGTATCAGAGTCAATGGCCGCTAAATATGTCAGGTCAAGATACCCTTTTTTGATTCAGAATCAACTCAGTCGTGATCATGACAGCCAAAATGAATAATATTCATGTGCTAAACAAGAGAGTATATAATACACTTGTGGCAGTAAAAATCAAAACTTTTGTCTCTAACTTTAGCTTCTGCTGTGGTCTATTTTATTGGTCATTGCTAGAAATGATCTCTATGCCATTACCAGAAACTTGGTTTACAGGGAGTTCAACTAGACTGTAAAAGACGTCATATGCAAGTAACTGTTGCAGACAATAGCCAGGAGAAAAAAAAAGTGAAAAGAGAGGGTAACCCATAAACGGAAATTTTGGGCACTTCAATCACCCCCTAAAGGCTATTCCTCTCGTCAACGAGAAATGCCTTGATAAAATCTTGTAACCTGATTCGATATATGAGGCCAAGATTGGATGAATATTAATTGCTGCGTTGACATCCCTTTGTCAAACCTGCTATTATTCTCATTAGGGCTATTTTCGCTTGTTTTATGGACAAGTACTTACAATATCTTGGCCATTACCAGCTGGACACAGTTTGCAATGTTTCAACTGGTAAATGGCAGGCGAGTAATCTATAGGCATAGCTTAGCACCAGTCAAACTTGATTCCATATGTTATACGACTTACTGCCTGGCATTCTTTCTAGGCACTGTGATGTTCGACAGATGATATAACAGTCATCGTTTAAGCAGTGCTGTGCAGCATTCTTTTTAGCTCCTAGACGTAACCTTCGTTTTTTTGAGCATAAAGGAGACCTCAATAGTTTGAAAGTCAACTGCATAACTTGTATCTACATGCTCGATGAATTTACTTGTGATTGATTATGATTCTACTCTCTAAACAACAACATGTTGTCTAAGGAGCCATCATCAGGATTAAATTTGTGGAGTTATTCTTTGATATGCTAATTCTATTGTTGATTACAACACCAGTTTTGGATGTCCTCTTCTGTCGCCTTCGTGGCGCCTATGATATCCATAATTAACATCTCTTCCAAACCAGAAGCAGTAATTTTCAACGCACCATCTTTCTATGCCAATCTTCTTCTTTTTTCCCTTCTTTCTTCAAGCGACGTTACTGGTTTGGTCACAAATACCTCCTGGGACTTTATGTTATCAAACAAAATAAAATTAGCATACAATATAGTTTTTAATTTGTTTATACCTACATATTTCCTCATGCAGCTTTTTAAAGACCTTATTTACTGTTTCAAAGCTGGCTAAGCCAGCGCTATCCCTTGCTGAAAAGTTCAGCAAGTTATACTTCTTTAGTACATCAGCTACTGAGACATACTCTCTAACATCGGATGCTGATCACCATCGGTTGACGTCCACACGTCAGTACGCCCCCTATATAAACACCCAAACGGATGGCAGTGACCCGATGGGCACACGAGCTGCGCCTACCGACATTGACTCTTGTATAGATAGTCATAAGCCCTTCATGAACAGTTAGCATCAATCCTAAGATAAATGATGAGACATACCTTCCATCTGCACACGGTCGCCTTTTCTTAGTTTGCTAAACAAGGTGATGACATTGGCGTGAAAAGCCTGAAGATTATAGAGACTACTGTCGTCTTTTACGGACAACTCCCCACGAAGGGTCTCATCTTCCTTGTCTTTTACTACAGCAGAACGCTGAACTATTGCTATTTGTACAGCAAATCTGAACAGTATTTTCACAATTGCTGAGGTAAGCAATTCAATTTGCACAGCAAACAGCATATTTATTGTGTTTACCTTATACACAGCCCAACTTGTAGAGTATTATTTGAAGAAAGAAAAACAAACCGACCACAAAATACGTTATACTTATAGACGCATCATGTGCAATTCTTATTGGCCGTGATAAATTCAGGTAATAATCCTGTAATAATGAGCTTTCTTTCGTCTCAACATAATAAAGAGATTATTACAGACTCATCGACACATGCTTCTCTTATACTTCAGTGTTGTACATGGTGTTGTGTGGGTGTGGTTTGTCTAGTGCAAATGAAGTTGCTTAAGTCACTATTTGTGAAAATGCTGTGCAAATAACAAAACCCTGATATTGAAGCTACTGCTAAAAGTTCTGATATACTTCAATTAGAAGCTGGAAGTAGAACGGATGAGCTGTTGACAAACATCACGAATGTACGCATACAAGCTAGAGAAAGTCATGTACATTTATCGTCTGCAAATAACAATAGTCCATCACAATTTGTAATGAGCCAAGGCAGTTGTTATCAGCTAATGAAGAGATGCAGCTTCCACCAAAAATGCATAAAATATAAAAAAACTTATTTCTTATTCTGAACCATTTAAAGTTCGGGGCATAAAATTTTATTGACGTCACATCCAATCAAAACTAAAGCTGTGATTTGGCGGATAGAAGGAAGCAGGGCCAAATTAATTCAAAAGTATTTTTTGTATAGTTGCATTACAACATGAGTTTGATCAGTAGTGTCTCAGGCTTTGCTGCTTTTGGTGTTCTTGTCCGCACATATGCACTTGGCCTTCAAAAGCGTCCTATTTTCTCTAGTGAGTAATTACTAAAACGAAAAAAGATAGCAACTGATTACATGCACTAGATCCTAGCGGTCATGCTATAGCTGCCGGTGTCTTTGGTTCAGTTGGATACTTTATGTACTATTTACAAGAAAGACAAACAGCTGCCATTGCTTCCAAGAAAGAAATTATGCTTCAAAATAGAAAGCGTGCCGAAGAACTTGCAGCTTCAGCTTAAATCAATTGTATAAAATGGCAGCAAAGACCCTCCCCTTTCAATAGCAATAAAGAAAGATTCGATGATTTTATGTACACAACTGTAGATAAAGCTTTATTTTATTTACATAAATCAAGACTAGATGAAATCTTCATCATCATCGTTCCTTAATGTCTTCTTGATCGCCTCTTCTTCAGCTCTAATACGTTCAACTTCTTTACGGAGCACAGAGGTTAGCTTCAAGACATTCTTTTCATATCGAGCAGACACTGGTACGATGGGAATATTTTTAACTTGAGACTGAAGAGCTTCTAGGTTTTCTTTGGCAGGATTGACTATATCTGCCTTATTTGCAACAATAAGTGACTGACGCTGAATAAGACCTGGCTTATAAGCCTCTAATTCTTGTTGCAGTATCTTGAGATCATCAAAAGGAGATGGTCCACTGATGTCGATAACATAGACCAACAGTTTTGCACGTTCCACATGACGAAGGAAGGCATGTCCGAGACCAACGTTTAGGTGGGCTCCTTCGATCAAGCCAGGAATATCTGCCACTGTCAACTGAAACTGATCTGCGTAATCTACTGTACCCACAAAGGGGTGGAGAGTCGTAAACGCATAATTTCCTTGCTTGGGATGAGCGTTTGAAATAGCTCCGAGCAGTGTTGACTTGCCGGCGTTAGGTAAGCCCACTAGACCGATGTCAGCAATTGTCTTGAGTTCCAATTCGATCTGCCTTTCCTCTCCTTTACGTCCGCGTGTGGCCCATTTGGGAGATCGGTTTTCTGTTGTCAGAAAATAAGGATTACCGTATCCGCCTGCTCCTCCCTTACACACTAATACTTCCTGTCCATCTTCTGCTAGATCTACTTCAATTTTGGTAGGGTTTTCATTACGAAGACGCCATCTAAGGTATCTATCTTCTTCATCCATCAGCCGTTCAGCTTGTCTAAAAAAGTTGACTTTTCCCTCCGGCACTGCTTCCACTTCCTCCATGCGTGGATAGTATACCCATCTTGCAGCACGACGAGCTTCCTTATCCATAGGCTCCTCCTCTTCCTTCTTTTCAGGCAAAGGAACCTCACGTACAATTGTTCCCACAGGCACTTGAATCACCAAATCATCTCCTCTCATCCCATGCCTTCCACCACCCATTCCATTATGTCCTCGTTTAGCTGAGCATACGCGTCCAAGTCGTCTGAGAGAGCCTTCGTCTGTAGTGGCTCGAATAATAACGTTTCCACCACGTCCACCGTTACCGCCGTTAGGAGGGCCTTTTGGAAGGTATTTCTCTCTCATGAAAGATACACAACCATCCCCTCCGTCTCCACCTTTGGCTCTAAATCGTACAAAGTCGACAAAATGACTATACTATTCACATAGATTTTAATTTTTATGCATACAAAATAAAGTATAAAAATATTACCTTGGAAGGGCTTTTACGATTTAAGTAACTATAAACCAAACGAGTTGTGTGAAGTCTAGCCTTTTGTTCAAACTGTGCTCCAAAACAGCATGATCTAACCGTGGTTAAATGACTTGTTAATGTCAACATTAGAAAAAAAGATAGAACGGAAGATGAAAAGGACAATAAAAAATTGTTTCAACCAAAAAAGGCAACTGCCTAAAAATAGTAGTCACATAACCGAGTCCCCCCTCATAAATAGCGGAAATGGGGGGCAAAGGGATGAATCTTCCTCTTACTAGCCAGGTAAAGAAAAATCCTAATGATACATCCATCCATCCATCTGAACACGACATCCTAGTTCTTTAAACAAGTCCTCGAACAGTTATAAAACATGTCGAAGAGAGAATCCAAGGCCATCTACTTCCAAAAGCTCAACGATTACTTGAACACCTACCAATCCATCTTCATTGTCAATGTTGACAATGTAAGCTCTAACCAAATGCACCAGATCCGTCAATCCCTTCGTGGTGAGGCTACTGTTCTTATGGGTAAGAACACTATGGTTCGTCGTGCTTTGAAGGGTCTTATCACTTCCCGTCCCGAATTCGAAAAGCTCTTGGCTCACGTCAAGGGTAACATCGGTTTCGTCTTCACCAACGGTGACCTCAAGGACATCCGTAACAAGATCGTCTCTAACCGTGTTGCTGCTCCTGCTCGTGCTGGTGCTGTTGCTCCTGGCGATGTCATTGTCCCTGCTGGTAACACTGGTATGGAACCCGGTAAGACCTCTTTCTTCCAAGCTTTGGGTATCCCCACCAAGATTGCTCGTGGTACCATTGAAATCGTCTCTGACGTTCCCTTGGTTACTGCTGGTGAAAAGGTTGGTCCTTCCGAAGCTGCTTTGCTTAACATGTTGAACATCTCTCCCTTCACCTATGGTATGTCCGTTGTTCAAGTTTACGACCACGGTGCTATCTTCTCTCCTGCTGTCTTGGACGTTGAAGAATCTCAATTGGTTGCCAACTTGATGGCTGCTATCCGTGAAGTTGCCTCCATCTCTTTGGCTGTCGGTTACCCCACCGTTGCTTCCGTTCCTCACTCCATCATCAACGGTTACAAGAACTTGTTGGCTGTCTCCGTCGCTTCCGACTACACCTTCGAAGGCTCCGAAAAGATCAAGGAATACCTTGCTAACCCTGAAGCCTTCGCTGTTGCTGCTCCTGCTGCCGCCGCTGCTGCCGACTCTTCTGCCCCTGCTGCTGAAGAAAAGCCCGCTGAAGAAGAAGAATCTGACGATGACATGGGCTTCGGTCTCTTCGATTAAGTTCTTTAATGTATATTCATGATCAAAATCAAATTATTGAAATAAATCTTGATGATTTGCTTTTTGTGTAAAAGCTTTTATTAATATGTGGTCTATGTACGATTCTTTTTTTTTTTTGTACAATGGGTAAAATAACAAGCAATGACATATTTTTATATAAACTTTAGTCGTGTAAATATGGACGTGAATGATGATCTGAAGAAGGGAAAGGGGTATTGTGTTGCTGTCCTAGATAAGTTCCCCAATCGTTCCAATTTAGACTAGAAGGAGGCAAGGAAGGTGTGGCGGAATGAGGTGAGGGTTGTTGTTGTGGAGATGTATGTAACTGTGGCACCGAGACATAAGATAGAGGGTAATTATCAGGGGTGGAAGTCATGATGGGTGATTGATAATTGACATAATTTGGAGTAAAAGAAGAGGAAGAAGGTGGATGATAGGCCGGATTGGCTGAACGAGGAACTTGAGAGTAAACAGTAGGATAAGGATCGTTGATAAAGTGAAGGTTCGAAGAAGAGGTGGTTGGAGTAGAAGAGATGGTGGATTTTTCATAGAGGGTATTATCATCATCATTAGGCATAGGATAAAGTGGCTTGGTCGCTTTAGAATAGTACATGCCATCAGACGTGTCTTGTAAAGAACCGGTGTTAGCGTACGGTAATAGTTGAACAAGGATGTGAGATGAGTTACCTTGCTCAATTCCTTGATGCAAGTCAGGTGTGATTCCACCGACAATACTGGTGTTCATCATTCGTTGATACCAATTTGATTTAGGCATCACGTCATGGCCAATGGAGTTGTCGAATCGTGGCTGGTTATTCTGGTCCGCATTTTCGGGATGTGTCGCCGTAGAGAGTTCAGAATCACTGATAAGATGGCTGTAATCGTCATTTGCTGATAAAGAGATATGATCGAGCTGAATAGAATGAACATCGATGAGCATTTTGAGAATATGATGAGCACGTCGAGCGCAGGCCAGCTGTTCTCCGTGTTCCTGAAGAACAGTAACAGAATGAGAAAGACGTCTGAGTCTGAATAGAGAGTCAGGGTTTTTAAGGACAAGAGCGAGATGAATAAGGGAGGATTGAAACATGGAATAGACAAAGAAGGTAGGTAAACATAAAGGAGAATACGAGTCAGGATCATTCATGAGGGATTGCTTTTGCTTGACGATGACCATGATATTATGAGCAGCATTCTCACAAGCTCGACGTGACTCAGTGGCTAGTGCAGTGTTACCAAAAGGCAGTTCTATAAATGGCCTATGTAACAGTAACATCGTCGTATAATAAATTAGCGATAAATTAACTAAATTAAAAAGTAAAATTAGAATAACCAATAAGAAAAATAGCGTAAATGACTAAAATGTATAAATTTACCTTTTTCGGCTTCAGATACAACATGTGTCTCACCCAGATACGTGGCTTTCCAATTCTTTAATCTTCGGTCAAGGACAGCGAGAATAGTGGGGTCATCTAAACCTGCATTTGTGTTTGAATGCTTTGATTTGGGTGCATAAAGAGCTTTGAGGATTCTACCGAGTATCTCTGATAATTTAATGAGAGCGATAAAGTGTTGATAAATAGGTGCATCGGATGATACTCGTTGATCATCATAAACTTCATGGGGCACAGGCAAGTCTGTATCAAAATCACGATCAAGAATGGTCAATGGTTTGCCTGCACGAGCACTCATGAAACGATCAAGAATATAGCAGGCGTAGAACACGCGATGTCTTGTCTCAATCTCAGAAGGAGGCAAGTTCCAATTGGAACATGAACGATGCAGGCCAATGTCTTGAGCCATACGAATAGCCTTGCCAAGAGTGTACCACTGTACAGATTCGATGTCTGTTTCGTCCATGTCAAGGTAAAGAGTCATCAGTAAAGCAGCTTGAACATGTCGCAGTCTTGCACGATAAGAATCTTGAAGGCGAAGCATGACCTTTCTAAAATAAGTATTGGCGTAAGCATCCGATTTCTTGAATAATTTGGGGAAGTGACGTGATGCAAAACGGAAGGCTACAGCTAATACAGCTTGTGCTAGGATGTTGCAAGGCTTTAGGTCATATGCCTCAAATCTCGCTTTGTTTACTATGGGTAAAAACTTATGGATATGAGTAAAATACCTAGAGAAAGAATTAGTTGTGCCCTGTAGTTTATATGTTGAATAACCTACAGTTGACAAGCCTTTTGAAGGATGGTATGAGATGGTAGATCATTCTTTGGTAGTTGTGTCAAGTGTTCTTTCTTATGTTGTTGATCAAAGATAGAGCTCGTTAAGGAAAATCCAACGTCAAGGCGTGTATATTTCCCAGTGATAGATGAAGCATTTGTCTGTACAACGAGAATTTCATTTTGAGGCATAAGCTGAAGAGCAACATCTTTTCTTCCAGGACATTGAACAAATGATTTCGATTTGAAAAGGTCATCATTGAAGAGATGAATACCAGCAGAGATGCCAGTGTATTTAATAGAATCGTAATCTTCTAAATCCAAATTTGCAAGTGTTTCTTCTATTGATGAATGTTGTGGCTGATGATGTTTATTTATTTCCTCTTCATCTTCGTCTCCTGAAGATGTGCTTGTAGATAAATTATCATCGATTATATCATATCTACACTTTTCAATACAAAAATCATTCTCTTCAATCTCTCTGATGGATTTCTTTGTGAGTTGAGTGAGTAATGCTTCCATCTTTTTACATCTTGTCTCCAAATTCTCGACATAGCTATTTTAAAAAGAGTCAATTTCGTCTAGGCATTTATAAATATTATATATATTTACACACTGGGTGGTCCTCGTTTTTTTCTTACAGCCAAAAATTCACAAGTAAAACCCCACTAAAAGATGTGAGTATGGAAAGAACAATAATAATAATAATAATAATTATGATCAATTTACTGCTCTGCAATTTGAACAAGGTATCGAATGGTCTGCATCACAACGGGCTTTTCTCTTTCTACAGAAATCACAACTTCTTTTGGCCCTTGTTCTTTTAAGGGGTATATTTGATGTATTGTTGTTATTATTCTCAATCGATGAATTGTTAATAGAAGATACAATATTCATGATTGATATTAAAACACAGAAAAGAAAGAGAAAAAAGGGAAAAAAAAGGGAATATTATTTTTATAGATAATGTGGTAAAATATATGTATAAAAAGAGAAAGAAAGAGAAAAAAAGATAATGTGTGTGTCTGTGTCTGTGTCTGTGTGTGTAATAAATAGCCTTTTTATTATTATCATCATTATTTTACACGTGCGCACTTTGAATTTTAACGTAGACGGTGCATTTCATTTTGGAGGTCTTGAATTAACCTATAGTCCCTCTTTAATATTTTATTACTATGGAAACACCTTATTTACCTTAACATCTGTTCACTCTCTTCTTGCCTTTGATGAAGAGCCATTCGGAGTTGATTGTTGTCATTTTCCAAATTCTGTAATTTTGTACTCTGGTCCTTTAGTTTGGCCTATTAAAGAATAGTGTTAAATATAGAAAAAAAATTTTTGCTTCCCTTGTTTGTGTACCTCTGAACTTTCAAATTCAGCAGCCATCCACCTCATTTCAAGGGCCTTTGATTTTAAGGATTCATCCTTCTTTTGGCATTCCGATTCAAGGGCACTCATCTTCTGCTTGTATTCTTCATGTAACTTATCGATGTCCTTTTGTTGTGTAGCCGTAATCGTCTTTAAGCGATAAGCAAATCCTTCAATTTCTTTATCTTTCAAGTCAAGTAATTGTTGGAATTGAGTTTGAAGCACCTTGATCTCTTTTTGATGCTGAGATACAATTGACTGTATTTTACTGCTGTCATCAGACTATTACATAACTTTGAATCCACCATTTCTATTTTAATATAGCCATTACTTACCAGACCCGTCACCATCGTTTCCCCTAATCGTTCCTCTGCTTCTTTAATTTCTTGATCTTTGGCTTGGATCATTTTATCATATGCAATCTTTAACGTGCGTAACTCTTCTTCTATTTTTGCCTTTTCATTTAATTTCGATTTTAATTCATTAATTTCTTGCTCTTTTCCCGTCAGTTCCTTTTCCTATTTAAGGTATTATACTTTACTCACAGATGCTCTATTTTTGCTCTTACCTTTAAGGCAAGTGGCTCACTGACCGCAGTACTCATCGCTTTTTCATGCTCAGCCTTAATAGAGTTTAGCCGTTCTTGGTATTCTTGTTCAAGTTCACTCATCTTTTTGGCCTCTTCCTCTTTCCATTGCATTTGTAAGTTTTCGATTTCCTTTTGCATCTTTTCGGCCACATCTTCATTGCTCTTCACATGATTTTCTGTTTGTAACTGGTATTCTGCTTCCAACGAGGCTAATTTCTCACGGTATTGTAGTTCTAATGCTGTCCTGTCAACCTCAGCCTGCTTTTGGACTGTCTCCACCTGTTCCATTGCTTCCTTCAACTGAGTCTCTAACTTTCTTATCGCCTCTGTGTGTTCAGAGACAAGCTTATCCATTTGCAATTCATAATCTTCTGCAAGTTCAGCCTAAAGTTAGATAAGTAAGTCGTACACGTGAGGTGAACAAGGGACACACAAAAAGCTTATACCTCAATTTGTGATCTGAGTGTTTCTGACTGTAACTTGTGTTTGGCTTGCAACTTGTTGGTAGAAACTTCGTGTTCTCTTTCTATTTCTTGCATTCTAGACTCATGGCTGTTCTTTAATTCTTGTATCATCAACTCGTAACTTTCTTTCAACTCAACCTAAGGCGTTTGTGAATACGCTTTTTTGTTCCCCCTTCTTTTTTTTTCTTCTTACCTTGATCTTTTCAGCATCAGACACAGTGTTGGATTCAATCTCTTTCTTGATGTGTTCAATCTTTTCTTCATGGCTTGCTTCAAGGCTGGCGATCAATTGTTTATGTTCGGTCATTAATTTCTCTATAGTTGCTTCATGCTCCTTTTGAAGTTTTTCCAAATCCTCATCGTGCTTTTTCTTAAGCAACTCGAGCGCTTCTTGATGAGAGGCCGTTATACTTGCCAATTCTGTTGTCTTTTGAACATCCAGGCTCTTTTGTATCTCTTCAATCTGAGAAGCGTGTTGGTTTTCAAGGGCTAAGAGAACAGCGGCATGCTCCTCGCGTAACTTGGTACCCACAGATTCGTGAAACTCTTGTTTTTGTGCCTCCCACGTTTGGTTAAGCGTCTGAATCTCACGGACGTGGGTCTTTGAAAGGGACTCGATCTCGTCCTGGTGCGCCTTTTTCAAAGCTTCCATCCTGTCTTCAATATCCTGTCGAAGTGCAGCCAACTCGGTTTCCTTGGCTTGATCTCTTTCACCAAGTTCCTGTTCGAGTGCTGTTTTAAGTTTAGTGGCGTAGCTCTCTTCTAATACCTTCAACTCTGACGTATGAGCGGCATTTAGTTGATTAATAGCCTCCTGATGCAATTTTTCGCTTAGTTCGAATCGTTCCTTTTCTTGTGCGTGTTCCAACAGGAGTTTCTCGGTAGCTGCAGCAATTGCCAAATTTTGTTCAACCTTGAGTTGTTCCACTTCCTGAGCATGTTTGGTCTTGAGTTGCTCAATTTCCTTTTCGTACTTGGTCACCACTTCAGTCAGTTCTGTATCACCCGAGTTCTTTAAGGTTTCGATTTGCTGCAATGCGTTGCGGAGCTTATCTTGATGTTTAGCTTCCAGTTCCTGTAGTTGCTTGTTATGCTCTTCAAAAACAATATCCTTAGACTTGGCATGTTCTTCCTTGACTGACAAAAGTGTTTGTTCGTATGCCTTTTCCTTCTCGTTGAGTCTTTGTGCGTGTTGCTCATGAAGTGCACTGATCTCAACATCATACTTGGTTGTCAAGGCAGCGATGTCTGATTCTAAACGAGATGCGTGTGCTTTCTCAATTTCTCTGAGAGCATCCTCTACGTGCTTTTCATTACTACTCTTCAGTTCGTTGATTTCGAGCAAATGTTCTTGCTTTAATTTTTCAATGATTTCTGCATGTGACTTTTTGAGTTCCTCAATTCGAGATTGCCAGTCCTCCTCAGTCTTGCCATGACCCTGCTTCAAGGACTCGAGTTCCTGAGCATGTGTCTTCTTGAGCCCTTCTATCTCGGCCTCAAACTTGCTCTTCATATCAGAGACATCTGAGTCGCTTTGAGACCTGTAGCGATTTTCGACAGAAGCCACTGCTTCCTGCAACTGCTTCTCGTGAGATACCTTGAGTGCTTCAATGGCAGCCTCGTGTTCCTTCTTGAGTTGTTCACTTTGCTGCTTAAGGGCTTCTAATTCCTCTGCGTGGTCTTGTTCCAACTGCTTCATCTTTTCAGCCATTTGTTGCTGTAGCACCAGTATTTGTTCATTCGTATCGTTGGTCTGACCAAGCGTACGAGCCTCTTCCAGCTGAGACGTTTGCTTGTCCTTAATCTCCTTGATCGCCTTTTGATGTGCGTCTGTTAATTCTTGGATAGCCTTCTGATGCTTTTCCTCAAGGGCCTCTCTCTCACGATCACGTTGAAGGATGTAATCACGCTTCAGCTCGTTTACTTTGGACTCATGCTCGGCTGACAACCGATTCAGTTCTGCTTGATGGACGGCTCTCAGTGCCTCTTCCATTTCTTTACGGATATCGTCCAAATGACCATCACGCTCAGCGTCGATGGCCTTTAGCTTCTCCTGGTACTCTGCTGCCAGTTTGGTCTGCTTCTCAATTTCCAGCTTGAGTTCACTTTCGAGCTTCTCCATGCCGCTGTTGTGGTGAGCCTGAAGTTGCTCAATGGCTTGACGATGACTAGCCGAGAGCTGTTCCATCTTACTTTCGAATTCGGCACGAATCTCTCGCTCAGTTTCTGAACGTGCGTTGACTACAGCCGTCTTTTTGGCCTCGTTCAAAGCTTCAGCATGGACTTCTTCGAGTTCTTGTATAGCTTGTGCGTGTGCTGCTCGGATCTGTTCAATCTCTGAGGAAAGTTTGGTCTCTGCACTAGAACTTTGATCGACAAGTGCCTTCGCATGGCTTTCTTCAAGTTGCTTTACTCTTTCTTGATACTCGTTTTCAATACGAGACTATAAAGAAGTTATTAAAAAGAAAAAAAAGTTTATTTTTGTTACCTTTTCTTGTTCCTTGGCTTCCTGAATAAGAGCTTCGTATTCTTTCTCTAAGCGGACCTTTTCCTCTTTATGAGCGTCCTGCATTTTTTGCATTTCTTCTTTGATGCGTTCTTGTTGTTCATTCAATGACTGTACAAGTGCCTCATGTTGAGCCTTAGTGTCATTTATTTGTGCTTCATATTCAACACGAATGGATGTCTATTAAAAGAAGAAGAAAATGTAAGCGACTAATTATCTATATCCTCTAATGGAACTTGCCTCGGCTTCTTCTTTCACTCGTTTAATCTCGACTTCATCAAGAGCTGCCTGAACCTGACTCATCTCAGCCTGATGAGCTTCCTTCAATGTCTCCATTTGGCTTTCATAGTTTTCTTGAAGTGCTTTGATTTCAGCCTTAAAGAAATCATAAGTAAAAATGGTATTTTTTTGGTTTGTTTGTTTACTTTTAGCTCATTAGCAACTCTATCCAGTTCCTCTTGGTGACGGCTAATCAATTCATCCAGCTGTGCAGCTGATTGCGTCTTTAATTCTGCCAATTCATTTTCATGCAGACTCTTGGATTCGGCTGACAATTGCTCGAGCTCTTGAATCTTGGCAAGTAAATTTGTCTTCTCTTGTTCGATTGCCTTTTCACTCTCTTCATTAGGCTCTTGTAGCTTCTTGAGTGACTCTTGCAAGGCATTCAGTTGCTGCTCATAATCTTCTTTAAGTGCATTTATTTGAAGTGTATGCTGCTCATTCAATTGGTTGCTGAGCCCTGTCAAACGAGTTTGATGCGACTTGTGCATGTCCTACATGACGGAAATAAATAAGTGCATTCTTTTTTTGGGGGATAATCCAATCAAACCTGAACACTTTCTCGAAGTTCATCCATATCCTTTTTGAGTTTAGATACTTCTGCTTCCTTTTCCTTGATACGGTCATGCAAATCCTGCTTCTCCGCTTCTAATTTTTCCCTGACCTTTTCCATATTTTCACGAAGAATTTCCTCTGCCTCTTCTTGCTTTTTGATCAATTCAGCCTTTTCCTCTTCAAATTGAGCAGCGGCTTCCTTTGACTTTTCGAGTTGCTCATCACGAGCCTTTTCCAACTCTTGAATATGTTGTTTTAATTGCTCAATCTCATTTGACAAAGCCTCGGTCTTGGCCTGATGCTCGTTCTCCTCAGCCACTTTACTCTCATCACTGTCATGTTCTTCTTTTGTGCTAGTCGTAGGGGTCACAGCTTCCTCAGGGGTAACCAAGCCAGTTTCGATTTGCTCCAGTCTTGTCTTGAGTGCCTTGAGATCAGCCTCTTTGCTATCGATCTCGGCTTGTTTTTCTGCCAACAAATTTTCCATTTCTTCATTCTAATAATAATTTTTTTAGATTGTCTATCTAAATCTACAGGAGCGCAATTTTTTTTAAATACCTTTTCCTTTAAGCTCTTTAACTCCGCTATTAATTCAGTGGATTTAGGTGCAGTGGAAGCAGTGGGCGATCGAGCAGTTGAGGAAGATGTCACGGTAGATGCTCTTCGAACAGAGGCAGTCGATGTGATGGAACTAGGACGAACACTTGATGTACGTGTGGTAGAAGCAGTAGGTGAAGTTACCTTTCGAGCAGTGGATGCTGTACCTGCAGTGGCTGCAGATGAACGAGTAGATGGCACCGCGGTCTTTCTTACAGATGGTGTAGTTGGAGATGTTGCACTAGTTGCAGAAGCTCTTTTGGGTGTAGCTGTGGCTCGTGAGGTTGCTGTTGTTCCTGTAGCTGTGGCTCGTGATGTGGTTGTTCCTGGAGTCTTTGAAGCACGAACACTTGCAGTAGTAGTAGAACGTGCAGTAGAAGCTGTTGCAGTAGAGGAACGAACGGTTGAGGCCGTGGCTGTTCTTGTAGGCGGTGTCTTGGTAGCTCGTGTTGTTGCTGTTGTTGGTGTCTTGGTAGTTGTAGTCTTTTTAGGTGCTGCAGAAAGACCTGCAGCAGCCAAAGAAGATATACGGTTTTTTACACTTGGTGTCTCAGACATGGATAAATCAGAACCAAGTGTTAAAGTGGATTTTCAAAGAAGAGAAAAAGAAAAAGAAAAGAAATAAAAGACAGGTAATATATATAAAAAAGTGCAGCTGTTCTGAGGATTGAAAAGCACGGACTTTAAAATAAAAAATAGGGGGAGCACAAAAAAAAAAAAAGAAAAACCCGCCAACACTAAACAAGGATATTTTGCCTTGGATCGAGATATATATTGAATCTTGGGTTACGCCAAACATGACTATTATTAAAAGCTATTGTCTTTAAGTATACGTGATATCGGAAACATTTATCCCCGTTTAACTTTACTCAAATTTTACTATCATCCAAATTTAATAAAATATTTGATACTGATATGAATGAAGAAGATGCAATGGAACAATAACATCAGATGCGGTCTCCAAAGCAGCATATCCTTCCTTATTGGCGATATCTGACGGCCTCATTAAATCTCTAGAGAATCCATTCGATAGAGAATACAGTGGTATAAGCTTTATACACAATCACACAAGGTATAATGGCCCTTCACAACAACAAGTTTATTGATAAAAAAGA
The DNA here is from genome assembly GCA_025529335.1 of Rhizopus sp. PT2906. Taxonomy (NCBI): domain Eukaryota; kingdom Fungi; phylum Mucoromycota; class Mucoromycetes; order Mucorales; family Rhizopodaceae; genus Rhizopus; species Rhizopus sp. PT2906. Next base: position 43,740 of record JAMYHX010000069.1, read on the forward strand.
ACTACATTCATCACCAGTGTTTGCCAAACAATTCTGACATGGTCAAAAACTACAGAAAGCGTGATACAAATTTACCAACAGATGCTGCAGAGGAGGCATAGTATTGATTGTGTGGAGTACTGCAAAGTATGAAAACAGTCGTCGGTACGGTGGGTTCAGTAGCAAATTCATTATGTGCTGCCTGCCATAGCAGAAAGGTGTGTGGTATTATGAATAAGTAGCTTTAATTCGGAAATATAAGAATACAGCAAGATGGAATAAGACTCTTTGTAGTCATTTACGAACAATGAAAAGAAAGAAGTTCATAACAAAAGGGGAGATTGGTCTTTATATGCAAGAATAAATGTTGTTAACCAATTACGTCAAAGGATGCAATCTTCTTTAATATAAAAGTAGAAATACGACAAGGTGCTTGGATCGCCAAATCTGGAGGTGAGTTGCTGCAAGGATAGCATCGTCATCACAGATGTTGGCACTGCATAAGGCCATGGATCACGCATTGTTTCTATATATTGATGCGCCTCATCCACACGATAAAAGATTATGTGGTATTCTTCTCTTCAGCACGCAGACATCGTCTGACCTTGCCACAATGAGAGACTCGCATTTGAAATGCTTTTTTTCATGTGAGAGTTTGCATTAGAGTTTTTTTCCAAACACCCTACATTTGAACGACTCCCGCTTACTTTCATAGAGATATCTTTGCTTTGTTCAGGCTGTTTTTAGCCTGTTGCTGAACTAGTCGTTTTTTTTTTTTTTTTTCAAGACACTATTGATTTATAGAATAAGGATCCGACTTTTCATCTACAGCGTCTATGGCTTCATCGTAAATATTTCCTTGGCCATCTTCTTTCAATAATAAACTATGAAATCAGTTTCATGCAATAGACGAGATTAATTTCAAACAGTCAGTGATTTTTTTTTGTAGTCCCTCAATTTTTACTTTAAAACCCGTACCTTTCAACCAACTCTCTACTGTTCATGTTACCGTACTACAGTAACTTCTCTGAACCCTTTGGCAATTAGTTATCATCATAATCGCTTTCATTTACTGTTTGAGTGTATTTTTTATTTGTGATGAATGAGCGCATCAACTTCCAAATGAGATGTGTACCACCTTGAGTGAAGTTTTCGATTTCTTGGGTATTGAAGCGAATATAATGAAAAGACCAAGATTATAAAAAGAAAAAGATGATGGCTTTACATCAAACAAATAAATAAAGAAAAGACAAAGAACCAAAGTTTACTCTTCGAAAAAAAAAAAAAAAAAAAAAAAAAAAAAAAAAAAAAAAAAAAAAAAAAAAAAAAAAAAAAAAAGAATAGAGACTAATCACTACGATTCCCTAAAACAAACAAACTATGTTAGAATACATTCTATTTTCTGACAACATCTTCATTTTACGAAGGATGGCTAAAGTACGAAGTAGGACAATTATTAAGGTAAACCCTTTGATGTAGAAAGTGATAGCAATGATAATCGAAAGGCATACTTTTGCTGTTCTTACAATATTAATTCACTAAGACACTTGTGTCTACAAATGGCTGCTGTGACGTAGATAGCGACGTTGATGAAGATGCTGAGCCTTGCAGGAAGCAGTAGAAAGATATAGAGCTATCGAGATTATATACAGTAAGAGTTGAAGACTGGGAACAGCTGATAATCGACAATGTAGATAAAACCCTAGAGACAAACCCTCTCTCTCTCTGCCAAATAAAAGACAAAGAAATAAATGATCAATCTCCTTTTTCAGTGTAGCATTTCCATCAATAATAAATAATGAGTGACTTAAGTTCCTCTCTTGTTGCTCATGTCAATATTACACAATGGATGTATCAAGAGCAAAAATAAACGCAATCCGATATACACACTAAGATTACTGCAGTGATGCTTATTAACATGATACGTGAATACGGACTAATTTGATGAACACATCATCTCTCTTAAAGTTTATTTTGTAATATCAAAAACGACTCAATAAAGAAAGCATCGTTTAGAAAGGGAAATGTCTGATAATATACATTATTTATTTCTGGTCTTTTCTTCCATCTCCTTTTGACGCTCCAACTCAGCCTTTGCCTTCTTTCGTCTCTGTCTCTCTTCAAAACTATAAAGAGATCAATATATTATTTGATATATTCTAGGTATACTTACATCTTTCTGTTTTCTATAATACGATGAATGATATCCTCTGTCGTAATTGTCGACTTGGGTGTCTCTATTTGCTTATAAATACCCAACTTCTTTGGTAACTCATAAGGATCTCGTCCATCCACATCTTTTTCCAAGTGCGTCGTGCCATGAACAACAAGGGACACTTTATATTCTCCTTTCAGGATTTCATCCGTCACACTATAGGGTGCACCAATGATGACTTCGTCTACATACTATTTACATTGTATATTAGTTCATTTATCATTTAGCAGTTCTTGGTTTTTTTTGTACCCGACAGGCCAAGACACTCAGTGCGCGTTCATGTAAATTCATCAATGGATAATTGGCTCCCTTGATCGCATTAACTGTTTGATCATCATGAATACCAACAATCAAGAAATCACCCAAGGCCTTGGCACGCTTGAGAAACTCGATATGACCCACATGGAACAAATCAAAGGTGCCATCAACATAGACCACCTTATCTGTCGGCTTGGGCTCTCTTCCTTCTGAGAACTGCACAATCCTTCGTGACGTCGGTAAGAAATGAGAGACGGTTGCTGTCTTGGCTCCATTGGCACTAAAGGGTCCAAGTTCACTCGTATCAAAAGTAGACATGATGGATGTATTGCTACTGGTTGATGCTCGACGGTTATGGTGGTCTCGGGTCATCAGTAGCATACGTCCTACTAACTCTGTGGTTGATACACCGACTGTACGTTTGCATTCTCTATAGAGTCCAGCATCCTTGACAGCTTGATAACAATCAGTACCATCGGCCATAGTCGTAATGTCATCTCCGTGTACGCAAAAGTCAATGTTGTGTTCTTTAAGAATCTCGACAGTTGTGTTGTAAGGCGCGTTAGGAACTACTTCATCAGCCCATTTACAGGCAGCAACAGCAGCATATCTAATTAGTTTGAGTCATGTGTGTCTAATATAAAAAAGAGAGATTTACCTTTCATCTTCCTTCATCACTGTAGGTCCCTTATTCTTTTCAATATCAGCGTCTGAGTGAACACCAACAACAAGGATATCGCCCATTGCTTTGGCCTGAAAGACAGTAAGGTCAATTGTTTATATAATATATAATCTTACCTGTCTCAAGGCATTAGCATGACCATAATGCATCAAGTCAAAACAACCATCAACCCAAACACTAATACATACATAAAGGGGTCAGTCTCTTTGTAAATTTAAAGTCTTTACCGAATAGGCTTCTTTTGGCTTGTCATTTTGAAAAATATAAAGAGAAAAAGAAAGTTTATTATTATTATTATTATTATTATTATTATTTCCAACGGATCAATGACGGATCTATTTTACGAGCAATTTTTATATTCCTTGTATTGATCGTTTCATTCAACATATTTTCAGTAATGCAAATATGATCTCTGTCTTGGTCCTTTTTTCTAAATCTTAGTAAATCCAATCTTGATAGAGTATCAATCACATCTTGTTCATGTATACAAGTCTCTTTTGATATCTGTTCAATAGTCACATCACCACGGAAATGTAAAAGTGTAGCCAAGATAGCAGAGGCCCAATAAGATTGATAACCGAGAGCACCTAAATATGAAAGAGGTTTCTCAGGTGAACCTACTTTTCCTTCATGCTTTGATAATTCATAGCCTGTGTGTGTTTATTATAATTAGATCCTTGTTTATCTATATTGAGTGTCTTACTTAATTCTATTAATAATGTTCCAAACCCCTTTCTTTGATGTGATGGTAGTGTCATTATACAGGCAAGATTATAGTTATCGTAGGATAGTTTCTCCTTTGAAAAGAATCCAATCAATTCTTCATAGCTTTTAAATTTACTATTTTGTTCTGCCAACACATAAAACTTGAATCCTTCGACATCATAATAAAGTGTCTTGTTATCCAAAAAGAGTTTGGCCAACAGACACAAGCTTTGACAGTAAAGCTATATAAGAGATATGTATAAGCACACACACACACACATATATATATATATATATGTAGTAATTCTAGGGTTTACCTTGTGTTCTTGTCCATCTATTTCATATACTTTAATCTTTCCATTTGCATAAATCATTCTTCCTGGTGGTTTTTTCTCTTTACATATAGCCTGAATAATAGTAAATACATCGTTTCCATCATTGTTTTTTGCTTTTACTTTATGACTCTCTAACTGTGCCTCTTTATTCATGTATCGTAAACAATATTCACAAACATAAAGTCTATCAATCTTTGATCCAAATTCAGTTGGGTAAGGTGAATAATACCAAGCTTCGATTTCATATTTCCCATAGACGAGCTTATTCACATTAGGCTCTGGTGTATCTATGATCTGAGGTGGTGGTGACTCTCTACGTGTTTTGGCCTATGTGTATATATCATATTTGATTAATACATGACTTTTTTTCAATTATATACTTAAAGTACATCGTCATGGTTACTACAACTGTTGTCGGTAGTTTCATTATTATTATTATCATTATTAAAGGGCCCTTCTTCTTGTTGGTTTACTCTATCTAAAAAAATGTATATTCAATATAAATCTCATCATCAAAAATATGAATAAAACAAAGGATTTATTTCTTTACTATGACTACTATGACTACTACTACTAATACTAATACGACGACTACTACTATTACTATTACTACTGCTGCTACTGCTACTACTACTACTACTAATATGATCATGTCCCATAAGCGTCTTCACTCGCTTGCTGGGTTCATCACCTTTGTTCATATATAATCTCATTAACTCTTTGACGCGTTCTTTATCCCCTTCTGCTTACTTTCTATTGGTGATCTCTTTCTTTCATTCGTCATCTGCTTTTTTGTTTATTAAAAAGAAAAAAGAAAAATATTTATTCACATTTGAGACAGAGAAAGAAAGACGGGGGAAGGAGAGAAAATTTCACTGCGGACTTAATCTTTCTTTTTAAGTAAACCATTCTTTTCATATTCCATGAGTTCAGTACCAATAGCTTCAACTACCTCGGAAAGATCCTTTCTTGCTTGATCTTCACTCTCTCCACGTAACTCACTATAATACTTGATCTTGGGCTCTGTTCCACTATAGTACATTGTCAATATATATATATATATATATGTATATATATATGTATACATACCTTGTTCTAATCGTAAATACTGTATTGTTTTCTAAACGGAAAGTAATCATTTCTGATGAAGAAGATACAGGCAGAGTAGGTTCATTATCTTGTGTTGATGAATCATATCCAATAGTCAAGTCACGAATGGATGTCACTTTATGACCTCCTACTGTTGTTGGATAGTTTAATTGATAACCAAACTATATTATCATAAGTATTATGTATAAAGAAACTTTTATAACTTTTACCTTTGACGCATCGTCCTTTTTATCTGTTCCAAATCGAATACGTTCAAATATTCTCTTGATCTTTTCCTTATCATCACAGATAAAGTAAGAGTTCTCCGATACAAAGTAACCATACTTTTTATACAACTCTTCCAAGTACTCATAAGCTGTCAATCCACGTTTATAGAGTTGAACTGCCCATTCAGAGAAGAATCCCAAGGCACTGACACCGTCCTTGTCCTTGACGATATCCCCAATAGTAAAGCCAATAGCCTCTTCATAAGAGAACACAACCGAATATCCTTCCTTTTCGAGCCGCATGGCTGTATTACCAATCCACTTGAACCCAGTCAGAGCTTCTTCAAATCTGAATCCCTCTACTTCTGCCATACGAGCCAAAAACTTGGAAGATACCGTACTAGCTACCATAGCGATTTGTTCTATACAAAAGATAATCAGCATGGGTTTATGTATATATAATAACCTTACCAGCTTTCTTTCCAGATGCAATGGCCTTTTCAAAGGAGGCTGCACCCAAGATGGAGCCGATTTGGTTACCGGTAAAGATGATCCATTCACCACTACAACAAATGGTGAGCAGGAGTTTTATATAATACTATTCCTCGTTTTTTACTTTGACTGTTTCTCAGCAATAGCAAGTCGGTCAGCATCTGGATCATTAGCCAAGATGATATTTCCACCTGCTTGATCTGCGGTTTGAATAGCCAAGGTCTAGAAATATAAGATGGGTTAGGAAACAGTGCTTATTAAAGATTTGCACTTTACCAATGCACCTTTGCCTTCTTCAGGATTAGGAAAAGCAACGGTAGGAAAATCAGGGTCAGGGGTAATCTGTGCCTCTACAACTGTAAATGGTGGCAGTCCAAAGCACTCAAAGGATCGTTTGGCAAAGGGAGTACCAACACCGTGCATGGCAGTATACACAAACTTGACCTGAGTCGCTTCATTGTCGGATCGGTATTGACAAAGATCTTTTACTTCTTCAAAGTAAGAGTCAATGATGCCTTGATCGGTTGGATCGCTCACCAGGTCGCTATTGTTCACTGCTTCATAATCCCATGCCCAAGGTGTCAAGTTCTCCATGATGGCCGATGCGATACCTTCGTCATGAGGAGGAATGATCTGACAGGCGTTCTCCCAATACACCTTGTATCCATTATCGTCCTTGGGGTTCTATTCACTATGGTTAATATAAAGCATGAATCAAACAGTGGTTCTGTGTTACATGCGAAGCAGTAATCATCACACCACCAGCAGCGTTCAGTTTCTTGATGGTATATGGCTATAAAACTTTTTAAAAAAAATTCCCCTTCAATCCGTTTAGGTGTATGTGTCTTACCACTAAGGGGGTATGGACCAGGTCCTTGTAGTACCATACTTTGAACCCTCTTTGGATGAATGCAGAGGCGGTCAAGCGAGCAAAGTCTAAAGAGTGGTGACGATGGTCATGTCCGACCACAATACCTCGTTCCTTTGCATCCTTGACGTTCTTTTCAATGTATATGGCAAGTCCTTGAGAAGCTTGAAGGACAGTCAAGTCATTCATTCTTGAGAAGCCTGCTTCCATTCTGGCACGAAGACCTACAAACATGGCTTTAATTTTATGTTTCTTTATTGTTCCCTTTTTCATATTTACCAGCAGTTCCAAACTCGATACGAGTGGCAAGTCTTTTGGTTAACTCTTGAACGTTGTTTGCATTTTGAAGTTGAATTATTTCATTTCTAGTTTCTTCATTCTTTTTGTATATTATTCTCGGTTAAACAACGATACTGTGTCTCGAGCCTTTTTCTTACCTTGTCTAATGAAAGCCATTCTTCTACAAGTTGGTCTAGTGATGTCGTCATTTTATTTATACAGTAAAAGAAAAAAGAGAGTGCAGTGCTGTCATATGAAATTGGCAAATAGTCGCTTTTTAAAATTTACTCGAATTTGGTGGGGGAAGAGCAATATGTGCCTGTTGTACTTGAATGAAAAACTCCCTTGTGGTGAGCAAAGTACATGTTTCCATACACATTCTAACAACAAAAGAGACACTCTCAGACGGCATAGAATCAATGAGCTCTTTAATATACTTGACATTATTTGAAAAGTTGGTACACTAGAAGGTACCATCATAATCACTTTACATTGCTGTTTGAGTATACTTTCTCGAGATCCATGATTGTTATCTACTTTTCAAATGAAGCTTCCGTTAGCTAAGAGCGTTTCTTAAGTCTTCATTAAATTGCTTATGGAAAGAATAATCCTGTTACTAAATATAGTATTCGCTTGCTCTTGTTTTCATTGTCTTCTCTTTCTCCTCCTTTTTTTGATCAACCATTGAATCCTATGAACTATCCATCTCCTGTCAACCTCATCAAGACCTTTATTGCTCATATGATCACAGTGTTAAGATAAAAAGATGTAAAGATGGGAAATAAAATGAATGCAAAGGATAATCACGTAGTCACTTTGGCTTCTTTTTTAACATAGTTTGTTTGTTTTAGGGAATCGTAGTGATTAGTCTCTATTCTTTTTTTTTTTTTTTTTTTTTTTCGAAGAGTAAACTTTGGTTCTTTGTCTTTTCTTTATTTATTTGTTTGATGTAAAGCCATCATCTTTTTCTTTTTATAATCTTGGTCTTTTCATTATATTCGCTTCAATACCCAAGAAATCGAAAACTTCACTCAAGGTGGTACACATCTCATTTGGAAGTTGATGCGCTCATTCATCACAAATAAAAAATACACTCAAACAGTAAATGAAAGCGATTATGATGATAACTAATTGCCAAAGGGTTCAGAGAAGTTACTGTAGTACGGTAACATGAACAGTAGAGAGTAATTTATGTTTTCTTTATGCATGCAAGATACACATTTAAGTTTATCTTTTTTTCTCTTTGTTATCCTTAAAGCGTTAGTCTTGATGAATTCTATGGTATTACAAAGAAATAGGATATAGTGGAGAGTAACTTTTATTGTAAAAAGACTTGTACTAAAGGAGACCTCAGCTTGAGAGCGGATCTAGGCTACTGGCGATTCACAAACAACTAGGTCAAGTAAATATAAAAGTGATAAAATAGGTATTCCACGTTCTTGGCAAGTTTATCATCTGGTTATATGCTTTCTAGTGAATCCATTGTATCTCCCTACGCTCTTAGTCTTGGGAACTTCACTAATGGACTGCAGCGTGGTGGCAAGGATAAAGTAATCAAGTTGTGGAGCAACACAAATGGATAAAGACTGCCGATATCACCAGCTATTTTGTTTTTTAACAACATCTAATCAATGAGCACACCACCTTTAATCGTAATAGTATACAGTAGATATACCAGTAGATCAATGGTTGTGGTGATATCTTGTCATACCAGGATGAAGTCTATTGGAGGAAGCTAGGCCAAATTGTTTGAAAAGATCTTAACAAAGAAAACGCTAGAGTCTTTGAGTATCTCTACTTTGGCCATTTCTCTCTCTTATTCATATGATGTAATCTGCTGTTTAGGGGTATTTCCAAAGACATTTGAAACGAAAAGAAAGCTATCACGAATTTCGAAAACGTTGATTCACCTTAAAGTTTCTCTTTCAGCTTTATAATAAATGCTGGAATCTTTCTAAAGCATATGCAAGTCAGCCACTCGAAGTTTTAAAGTTTGAAATATGTGACTTTTGATGGGTTCGTTTTGATGGCTTTATTTGTTGTTAATAACATATATAAAAAGAGTATAAAGAATATTGTCTTACTTTTTCTAGTCTTTGTAACAGTTCTTACTAAGAACCCACAAAGAAAAGAAGAATGAATATCAAAACACACAAGGTCATATATATAAAAAACAAAGTACTAATGTAACTGTCAATTTAATCCCTACTTCAAGTACAAGACTTAAGTCATCAACTGAATTTGAAAATGACACACATTCACTGAAGACAGGGCAAAGAAATTTCAACCACCGAAATATTCTGACATGTTTTTTTTTTCTTGCGCTTTTTCCTTGGTTCATAATCAGTAATTAAACAGTTACAAAGGAAGTCAATTAGAGGACGACACCCATCAACTGTTACATTAATGTGGAAAGTCCGTCATCTCAATCACTCACAAAAGCAGAGAATCACATCCAACTTATTTGCTGCTGTGGCGGCTGGAGCTGTGTTGACAGTGGCAGGACCAACATTGTTACCTTGCCCAGCATATGATCAGAATGACAAGTCGGCATTCTTGGAAGAACAAGAAAAGGTGCAAAAGAAGAGAGTGGTGATTGTCAAGAAACGAAGAGATACCAGTCACGTGTTACAGCAGCAACAAGATCAAGCTGAATAAAAGGATCGTTTTGCACAACAATAAAATACACATGAAAAAAGCACAATGAATGATTAGACAGAGAAAAGAGAGTTTATCTATATTTTATCGTAATACAAGTCTTGATGACACACAAACTATTAACAACCAAAGGATATCACAGTTGTATATTCAGTTGATGAGGGCATCATGGTTCGACGGTGTGAGAGAGAGTGTGTACATGTGTGTATACTTGTCGCGTTGAAAATGTAAGGAAACATGACCTTCCTTTAATATGTGTTTTTGTCCCATGACGGTTGTAATATCTTGAGTTGATGTTTTAAACATTTTTGGAAATATTTTCCATATTTCAAAAGCGTACTTTACACTTTAATTAAACACAATTAAATAAGCAATATCTTTGTAGAATGGCTGACATTAGCAAGAAACACATTCTTTTATTGTAGACATGTATTGGTCAATTGCAGTACAGAAAAGGAGGATACACACAAAGTGTTGACCAATCATTAGGTTACTGAAAAGAAGACAATCAATGTGGTACACTCATCATTTGGTATGAGACTCTCAAGTAGGGAAAACTATGTTCTATTATTATTTTTTAAAACCATGAATAAAACAGTGTAATGTAACACATCTTTTGTAATCAGAGAATAAATGAAAATATATTCATAATAGTGAAACGATCGCCCAGACAAAATAAACCCCTTTCTGAGCTCACATGGTTAAGAAGATAATGACAAGAAAATAGAAAGCGCGTTCATTTATGATCTATGTGGACAATTTTAGATAAGGAGTATCAGAATGGGTTTTCTCAAGAAAGAGGGCGGGCAATGGCACGCTGATCAAGATGCAAATGCGTAGGTTAACGAAAGCGCGAAAGCCAAAATCTACCTTGCCCTGGTAATTGAGCGTTATGCATATTGAATCATGAATGATGACCTCAAACTTTTTCAACTACTAGCAGGGCTTAATGTCATCGCGAAAAAAAAAAAATGACGAACAGGGTAATGCATATCGAAAACGCGGCTGTTGTTAATGTACAAACATCGCAATCAGTTATGCAGTTGATTAATAGGGGATACAGCGTTGAATGGCAAGACAAAGATATTTGAAGCCTTGGCTTGCAGAAGGAAATTACAGCGAAGAAAGTTTCTCATTTGTAGGTTTTGCTGCCTTTTGAGGAGGAGAGAAGTCAGGGCATGGGGAGACATAAGTTGCTATGGATAATTTGGTTCAGATGGACAAGCAACAGTAGAGGAATTACAAGGAAATACTCTATCAAGTTCAACCTTGGCAGTAGCAAGTTCTGCTTGTAACTGCTTGACAGTTGGCATATGGAAAACTAACGGTGATGAATGCCTTTTCTAAATAAGGCGAAAAGTATCGAAAGCGAATGTATTTTATTTTTCAAGTTAGTCAAAAAGAAGCTGGCCAATAGTCTGTGAATATAATGTACAGTTGTAATGCGTGTGATTTAGTCGTGTGACATTTAGAAGGTGCAAGTCACTTTCTGGTTGATCAAACCTTTCGAAACTTTGCCGTGCCAAAAATTAATATTTTTATTTGTAACCTCGTAATCGAGATTATACATATAAAAGGAGTAACCACATTTTCATTTATTTCTATTTCTTATTATTTTACAACATGTTTATGACAACAAAAACTGTCCTTGCTCTAGGAAGTTTAATCAGTTTAGTCGCTGCTCAATCCTCCTGTAGTCGTAAGTGCAGCAGAAAAATGTGTAATCGTCATCATTTTAATATGACTTAGCCGATACTGTATCTTGCCATTGGTCTGGCTCTGTTGATTCATGTTGTTCTCCCAAATATGGTCTTGTCGTCCTTAACCTTCAATGGGTGCCTGGTTATGGTCCTAATGATGAATTCACTATCCACGGTAAAGCCTGAGTCTTTTTTAATTAATATAGATTCTTATTCTCATTGAAATTATTAGGTCTCTGGCCTGATAAATGTGATGGCACATATGCTCCTTCCAATGGCTGTGATTCAAGCAGGAACTTGAACAATATTGCTTCAGTTATCAAATCAGCGAATGGTACACTATATAACCGTATGAATACCTTTTGGCCTAGTTACAAAGGAGATAACAATGTGTAACATCATAATGATATCAAATACAAAAGATAAGCTAAAAAATCATTTTATTTAGCTTTTGGTCTCACGAATGGAATAAGCATGGTACCTGTGTAAGCACTCTTCGTCCTACTTGCTATGGTGATAAGTATGTTAAATATCAAGAAATTCCAGAGTATTTCGAGGTATGTTTATATATGCACACACATATATTTGTTTATTCAACTTTTATTTATAGAAAGCACTTGATCTTCGTGATGAATACGATGTCTATGGTGCTCTCAGGTAATGAAAATGGTTGTCATTATCAATGGTATTCATATATGTATTTATACATTATATAGTTTAAGCGGAGTCATTCCAGGCAATACGTATAATGTAAACACCTTTGCTGATGCCATTCAATCCCGCCTTGGTGCACAACCCATGTTAAACTGTGATGGATCAGGCACATTGAGTGATGTTGCTCTCTACTTTTATGTTCGTGGCCGTGACAATTACGAACTTACAGACAGTCCTACAAGTGGATCATGTTCTGGAGCTGTTTACTATCCAAAGAAATAATAAAATGTGTGTTTATTTATTTAAAAGTCATAATCATTGTCTTCATCCCTCGTGCGCTTAACCGATGGCTCTGGCGTGGATTTTTCTACATTCATGATTTGACTATCTGTGTCCATTTGTGAGTCGAGTGTAACATTTTGATACACATCTGCATAAATATGCCGGTTTATACAAAATTCGTTTTCTTTACTATTATTTTCAATCTCGTATATAGTGGATTTTGAAAAAAGAAGCTTTTTTTTATTTCTTTCTTACAAACATAAAATACCTTGTCTCAAATGAACAACAACCGTAAAGAAATGCTTAACAACCTTGCCCTTGCCATCATCTCTACTCAAAATGAGATTAAGGATGCAGTAAAGACTGTTTCAATTCAGGTAATTGAAATAAAGGATGAAATTATGTAGCTGAGAACTGCAAAGGAGGTATATGAAGAAAAGCTTTTTGAGATATAGCAAGAGAATACTAAGCTGAGAGAACAGCTTGAGAGTATTCTTGCTAACACAACAGACTCAAGCCGACCCAGACGTACAAAAAACGACGAGTTAAGCCAGTGCCTCACTTTAGACAACTTATGCCCTGATAGATCTGATCAACATCCTGTTGTTGAGGGCACTAAGAACAAACGTCAATTCTCTTGGAACCTATTTAGAAAGTTGATGGAGGATGTGCATGGCAGCCCTGTGGACAATGTGATGTTCAACGCTGCTCGTGGCTATATCATGATTTTTAGACTGCCTGCTCTCATTTGTGAAGTAAATCACAAGCATCAGACTGAAAATGATAAGTCGTTTAAGGATACTGATCCTCAGGCGAAACTAGCAGCCATTGGGGCTCTTGAGGAGATGGCTCCTCCTTTCATACCTTTACGTGCTTGTCTTGGCTCTTGGAGCGCCAATCTCATGATCCATTATTACTGGGCTCGCAATGAGAAGAACAGGTATTTTGCTGCTTCCAGCAATGAATAAGGTAACCATATCAATTAGAAAATAAGAAACAGCTATTTTTTTTTAGTTTTTAAAAGATTAAACACCCCAAAACAATACTGCTCACGGCGGAGGCTTGTGCCAACCGTCTTCTTCTGCGAGTGTTCTTTATGAAGAAAGTGATGAGAGTGATGACAGCGATATCAAATAAATTTAAGGATTCAAAAGATAAGATATAGTATTGCTTACACTTGTCATTATAGTGATGTTTGGCCTATCGATACCGCAAGTATATTTACATCAACTGCACATAACTACAAAGCAAAGGATACGAATAAGCGTCGTAGTAATAATAAAGGTATGTTGTAAACCTATATATTGAAATCAAGTAGGTAGACTAATTGCTACGCAAATATAGGTAAGCGTGCTGCCAAAAGAACAAAGTCAGACATCAAATTGAAGTGTAATGTTCGATTACGGTGTATATAAATAAATCATAAACCATTAATCATAATGTATTATATTTAACCGTTGTATTAAAGTATAATCACTATAGTAAGGGTATAGGGGAAGTACTGAACATTATTTTTGAGTGTATAAAACTATATAAATATGTATAAATCTGTATTGACAATACACAGCTTTATACATTTATTATGAAAACATACAAGACTGTATACAAAATATATTGATTTATGCAGCTTTATATTACCATCCAATTCAAGGCATGAGAACAAAAGATCAGGAGGCAGTCCGATCGCATCGAGAACGAGTGCTCAAGGAATGTAAATGACAAGGTACACCATGATACACACCAAGTTGATGTGACGAACCTATCACTATTAGTGGATGAGATATGTTGGTTGGCATAGCAACTTGGTATTGCTTCGTAACAAGGATTTGCTCGAGTATCTGACGAGTCTCCATGAGTCGCTGTTGCAAATTAACAATTGCTTCATTATCTTCTTGACTGTTAGACATGTTGTTAGGATTATCAAAACTGAGGGCAATGGTCTTTCCGCTTACAGATAACTGAAGACCAAAGCTATGAAATAATTTATATTTCTCCGCTATGAAAACCAATAAAGGTAATTAAAGCATATATATTATTCTTGTGCTTGTTCTCTGGTCCAATTATAAAAATATACAGACATCGTTGTCAATTATGCAGCTTCATGATAGGGAAACTGTATTAAATGGCATGATAAAGATATTCAAAACCTTAGATTGCATAAGGGGATTAAAGCAAAGAAGTTTACGCGTTCGTAAGGTTTGATGCCGTTTGAAGAGAAGGAAAGTCAGAGCCTGTGATATACGAAATAACAAAAGATAAGAAAATACAGCAAAACTGAGGTATTTCTTCTTATTGATCAAGAGTGTTTCTTATTTACACTTTAAGCTTCTGTGAGATTATAGCTGATAACTGCTCTGGGACGAAGTAGCTTAATTTTGGGTTTCTTAGTTTTTACTACTGTGACATATGAATCAAGAAATGATGTTATGCATTGTACTAGTTTTTGTTATTGTAAAGGCAGTTGCCTTAATTTCAATGCGCATAAATTATGCTTGGATACAACCGGGTCGTTTCTTGAGATGCCCAAGTTGTTATGAGTGATGCGATTCAGATGGACGAGCAACAGTAAGTTCAATCTTGACAGTTGGTTGTGGAAAACTAAAGGTGATGAATGTCTTTTCTAAATAAGGCGAAAAGTATCGAAAGCGAATGTATTTTATTTTTTCAAGTTAATCAAAAAGATGTTGGCCGTAGAGGATAACTTGCATTGCATTAAAACTGTGCATTGTATTCACAGACTGTTATATTGGTTGATCAACCTTTTGAAACTTTGTTATGCAAAAAATTAATGCTTTTATTTGTAGCCACATTTATTTCTATCTCTTATCATTTCATAACATGTTTATAACAACAAAAACTGTCCTTGCTCTAGGAAGTTTAATCAGTTTAGTCGCTGCTCAATCCTCCTGTAGTCGTAAGTGCAGCAGAAAAATGTGTAATCGTCATCATTTTAATATGACTTAGCCGATACTGTATCTTGCCATTGGTCTGGCTCTGTTGATTCATGTTGTTCTCCCAAATATGGTCTTGTCGTCCTTAACCTTCAATGGGTGCCTGGTTATGGTCCTAATGATGAATTCACTATCCACGGTAAAGCCTGAGTCTTTTTTAATTAATATAGATTCTTATTCTCATTGAAATTATTAGGTCTCTGGCCTGATAAATGTGATGGCACATATGCTCCTTCCAATGGCTGTGATTCAAGCAGGAACTTGAACAATATTGCTTCAGTTATCAAATCAGCGAATGGTACACTATATAACCGTATGAATACCTTTTGGCCTAGTTACAAAGGAGATAACAATGTGTAACATCATAATGATATCAAATACAAAAGATAAGCTAAAAAATCATTTTATTTAGCTTTTGGTCTCACGAATGGAATAAGCATGGTACCTGTGTAAGCACTCTTCGTCCTACTTGCTATGGTGATAAGTATGTTAAATATCAAGAAATTCCAGAGTATTTCGAGGTATGTTTATATATGCACACACATATATTTGTTTATTCAACTTTTATTTATAGAAAGCACTTGATCTTCGTGATGAATACGATGTCTATGGTGCTCTCAGGTAATGAAAATGGTTGTCATTATCAATGGTATTCATATATGTATTCATACATTATATAGTTCAAAAAAAATCATCCCAGGCACAACACGTAATGTAAACGCCTTTGTTGATGCCATTCAATCCCGCTTTCATGTACAGCCTATGTTGAACTGTACTCATTCAGGCACATTGAGTGATGTTTCTCTCTACTTTTATGTTCGTGGCCGTGACAATTACGAACTTACAGACAGTCCTGCTGATGGAACATGTTTTGGAAATGTTAAATTTCCAAAGAAATACTAATAAAATGTGTGTTTATTTATTTAAAAGTCATAATCATCGTCTTCATCCCTCGTGCGCTTAACCGATGGCTCTGGCGTGGATTTTTCTACATTCATGATTTGACTATCTGTGTCCATTTGTGAGTCGAGTGTAACATTTGACTGTTGTTGCTTTGGTGCCTTTTTAAACATGTTATTGACACTTTATCATTTCTATCAACAGTTAAACTTACATCAGGCACAATTGAGAAATTGATTCCAGTTAGACAGTGTTTCTCTGCTGGTAATCGAATACCATATTTCTCGGGAATAAGCGGTAGAGGCGCCTTGTTCTTTTCTTGAGCAAGTTCGAGCAAGAACTCTTTGGGTGGTGGTGTCGTAAATGAATGGTTGACTCGTCCTTGTATAGCAAGTTGAATATCTTCCAGTTCAATATCCATTTTATTAGCATGTTCTGCATATACGAGAGCATCCTGTAATACGTCTGTTGTATATCCTTTAAGAAAAAGTAATTAACACACAAGAGAATGAAAATAATAGTAAACAAGGTTACGATGTGCAAATTCAAGTAATTGATGAACTACTTTGGGATCATAGTCTTCAACACCTAATGACTGTAAGATGAGTGAAATCAATCTTGCATCGCGAGGTTGAGCTGGTTGTTTCTGTGTATCAGCAGGCATAGCTGTAGAATATAGAATATAATATAGGAAAGAAAAAAAACCTTTTTTAGCCAATCAAACAATAGGAATAACCCATTCTAGCATACACGCACATCTTTATTATGCTCTGATGACACATATATACACCATTCATACATAGCAGAGAGAGAGAGAGAGAACTTTCTCATCATTACTCATGTTACAAGTGTTTTAAACTACAAGAATGGGGATAAGCTTGACTCAAAAGTGTCGTGGGGATACCAAAAAAAGAAACTCTGATCACTCAGATTAGGGCTATTTTGTGTGACTTATGGAAAAAGCTTTCTCCCTTTCAACCCCCCTTCCCTTTTCTTTTCTGTTTGTAACGCTCTGTTATCAATGAATAAACTCATATTCTCACCAGAAAATGTAAAAGGAAACCAGTCAAACAAGTCGAATGCGACACCATCAACCAACAAGATCATTTTGGATTACTTGCTTTATCTTTCTATTCAATCCAGATTAAACCAAGCCAGTATCGAATTACTTGAACTATCCGATCCATTGCCAAAAGAAAAAGAAAGACTTGAAGTACGCAAGAAGAGATGGATAGAGTCAGCTACAAAGGCAGAACAAGATAAACGCGCAGTTGAATCAATAGTGGCAGGTAACAACAAAAAGAATATGATAAAGTTGCGTTAAAACAATCTAAAACCCATCTACTAGGCATACTTTCCAGTCACTGCAACAAGACACCCTCTTTTAAACACGACCACCATTTTGAACAGCGTCTTCACTTGTGCCAACTGACAAACCTTGTCTTTGGCCGATTCGACGCTCTATGGACTGGTCAGCATGTGATTGCTCATAAAGCAACTGCACGTAGACGACGACACCAATCGGTCGTAGTTGACAATCCGGACGAGGACGACATTCTTTGCGATATCAAGAAACGCGAAAAACGTTTCTCGCAGCCTATCTTACCTCCCTTTTGCCGACGACACCGTGTACAAGACTGTTATGGATGTGTCTTACCCAATCATCCCACGTCGCCGGCCCCGCCCGCTGGCCTGATCGAAGCCATCCCAACCTTTTTGAGAACAAGCGCAGATATGCTTCGACGTATACTTGAATCAGACAATGAGGTCAAGCCCATGATGTTTGCTGGTCAAAAGGTAATGGGTGGAGGTATGCCGCCCAAGTGGTACGATCTGTTCCTGGAACTCCTTACCCAGGCTGCGATAGAGAGTTACCTGTGTGATGCCCAGGTTGGCCTAGAGCCTATATTTGAGATATTCTCTTATGGAGATGTTGAGGAGGAAGAGGATGAGGAAGAATATGAAGAAGAAGAGCATGAGCAAGACGTGGACGAATGGGGGATCAGAGCAGCAGATCATCATTTGCTATTTCCAAAAACACGCACCATGTACTTGTTCAAGACTCAAGTAAGAGAAAGGGAAAAAGATGTAAGTCATCTGACAGGAGTGACAACTTGAGCTTACCTCCTTGCTTTTTTTTTGCTAGTTTTTGAATATTACCGAAGGAAGCTTTCAAGCACACTTTGAGAAGCTAGCACAGCGTTTCCCTCTTGAGCATTTTGAAAGAAATATGGGCGACTTTATTCAAATGATCCTAGATACGATGGATATACCAACATTAGATAATGTAAGTACATATGTATAGTTAATATATAAAATGTTGCCAACATTTTTTCCTAGAATGACTCAAATGAAGCTACAGAAACACAGGAGCAAACAGGTCCCTCTGTTTATAAATATCCTGGAGATGGCTCTCTCTTAATGCCAGAGATTCCAGATGATGACGCTCAAACAACAGAAACGGGTAAAAAACGACCTGCGTCTGTTATGGAGGAAGAAAAGGACACAACTGATAATAATAGCAATAATAATAAACGCGTAAAGGAGGAGCCATAATTTAATTTTTATTCGCTATCAGAACTGCTGTCACTTGTGTCGCTGCTGTCTTCACTAGAAGACGAGCTACTAGTGTCGTCTTCATGATCAGATGAGCGAAGTTGATCTTCTTCTTCTTCATCACTACTATTACTGTCATCGCTGCTACTGTCGCTTTCACTATCATCGCTACTGCTGCTACTGCTGCTGCTGCTGCTACTACTACTGTCCTTGCTATTGTTGATATTATTTTTAACCATGACACTTGGCTTTACAGTAGGCAGAAGCTTTCTTTTTGCAGGCACAGCCTCCTCCTTTTCGAGTTTAGGTTTTTTTTCCACGCCATGCATTTTCTCATAGACAGCCAATTCCTTTGTGTATCTCTCTCTGTCCTGTTTAGCCAACTCATTGTAAGGCTATCATAAAGTCAATAATGCATTGTATTTTCTCCTTTATGACAGGTCTTACTTTCTTTTCTTCTTCAGACAAACTTCTCCATCTTTCACCATAAATCTTGCTCTTTTGTGCAAAAACCAACTCAGGGAATTCCTTGTCAATCTGAGGACGTATAGCATTACAAAAGTAAAAGTAGTTGGAAGTAGGCTGCTTTGGTAAATCAGGATTTCTTTCTCTCTTCTTCTTGACTTGTTGAACTTGTTCAGCCTGTACGAATCCTTCGACGTGTTCACTAATCAACTTGGATACTGTATTCAAATGAGTAGCGATGTCACTTGCTGCCTGGGCAAGTTCTGGACTCTATTAAATAGATGAGTACCAATGGTCTTGTGATGTATGCTCTTCCAGTTGTTATTATTATTATTTTTATTACTTCATGAAGTTTTGCCAAAATATCCTTCATTTTAACTACAAAGAAAAAAGAAAAAGGGAGAAAAAAAAAGAGCGTAAAAAATACAGTAGTCTCCCCAAAAATTATTGGCTGTTTGGCAGGGGGGCGCGCCAACCCGAGTATGATGGACCCTATCACTGTTGCCGTGTTAAATGTCCGTGGCGAGAATATGACTTTATTTGCTTGAAAGTACGTTTTCTCTTTCTCTCTTTCTTCCTTTTATAAAGGACGTGTTTTCGTTTACAGATTTGGGCCAATGAAAGCCCGCCTGTCAAGATTAAACAAATGGACATAATTTCTTTAAAAGGAAAAAATTACCCTCCATGTATTCATATTGCTCGCAAAATAATAAAATAAAAAAAAAAGAGAGAAAGAGAAAGCATGTATGAAAATCATGGCATCATGACAGCTAATAAACAAAAGCAAAAAAAAAAAGATAAAGGGGGGAAGAATGAAATAAAGACGATAAAAGGGGGAAAAAGATAGCCGTGAGCTTGTGACCGATCACCAATAAATACAGCTGCATCATTTTTATCTCTTTTTTTCCTTTTTTTCTCCTTTTACCAAAATGCCAACTATTTCAATTTCAAAGCATGCCTCAACTGCATTAATACTAGCATCTGGCATGCTCATATCAGGTAAACAATTGATATATAATGTTGTCAGTGACGATGTTTATGTATTCTTTGCAGGAGTGTGCAATACGATATTAAACAAATATCAAGATATGCAATGTGTTGACCATTGCGATGACCCTGATCCCAAAAAGAGAATTTACTTTGAACAACCTCTTTGGCAAACGTAACAAGCGATACATATAAAAACGAGCGAATTCGTGTTAAATATACATATAGTCTAAACATGTTTGTGGGTGAATTTGCTGTTTGGATAGTTTATTTATATCAACTATACGAAAAAAGATATCAAACGACGATCGCACCACCTTCATCCGTTAATCAATTAGACGCTGCTGCTCTTATAGATGACGTAGATAATGAAGTGCAAAAGATAGAAAACACCCTGCCTGAGCTCAAAGGCATCAAATCTTTGCTCTTTTGGATCCCCACGGTCTGTGATTTGACCGCGACAACGATGATGAATGTAGGGCTTATTTTAACCTCAGCTAGCGTGTACCAAATGCTAAGAGGCGCTGTCGTCATCTTCACTGGTGCCTTTAGTTATCTCTTTCTCAACCGTCGACTCCGTGGATACGAATGGTTTTCGTTAGTGCTGGTTGTTCTCGGGGTAGCCATTGTCGGTCTATCATCTGTCTTGTATCCCCAAAATTCACCTCATGCAGCAGACGCTTCGATGGATTACGCTTCACTCATTGGTGTCTGTCTCGTGCTGGGTGCTCAGCTGTTTACGGCTTCTCAATTTGTAATTGAAGAAAAGATCATGATGCATTACAAGGTCACTCCTCTCAAGGCCGTCGGACTCGAAGGTACTTTTGGAATGTTTTCGATTCTTGCTAGTATGCCCTTGTTACACTTTACACTGGGTCAACGATATCCGTCATTTGACATTGTACAAGGCTATCACGATTTCTTTGATCATCCTACCGTTTGGCAGACGGGTATTGCCATTAGTTTGTCGATTGCCTTCTTCAACTGGTTCGGACTTTCGATCACTTCTGCCATCTCTGCTACCGCAAGAAGCACGATCGATGCCTGCAGGTAAAATAAGCTCACAAAGAAAAAAAAAAAAAAAAAAAAAAAAAAAAAAAGAGAGAGAGATAAATTAAATCATAAAATATAGAACACTTTTTATTTGGATGGTATCTCTTTACTTGGGTTGGGAACGATTTTCATGGATTCAAGTGGCTGGTTTTGTCATGATGGTAACGGGTACATTCTACTTTAATGGCGTACTTCGATGGCCATTTGTCAAGGAGGAGACAGAGGATGAGCATAGACCACTTTTATCACAGGAATGATGATATCAATAAACATTAAAATCTTGAAATAATAATGGAGAATACAGCAATGAGTGCAGATAGGGTAACAGTACTCGTTATGAAAATGATGCTTCGACTAGCAGGAAAATAACCTTTTGTCATGGATGTTTGAGTATGAAAGTATCTTAGGCATGCAAAAATCATATAGAGTATTCCAATTATGACAAAGGCCATCCCCAAATATCGGCCAGAGTTATTTTCCTTGTCTAAACGAAATAGTTGGGTCACGGCTAACAAAAAGAAAAGTAAGGAGTGAGTTTATGTGTTTTGATTGTTCTAGATATAATTTACCAACTCCTGCTGAAATTGTTGATAAACTGGTCCGCACCCAAGCTAAAAAGGTTCTCTCATTTGCTTTTTCAGGAAAGGACAATTAAATATTTATATATGTAAACAATTTATATAGTTACCTAAATGATCTCTAGCCACAGCCAATGTATTTTCCAAGTATAAGGAGGTTGAAAATAAGTCTATATACTTTTCTATACAATTCACTTGTTCTTCCCTACGACTTGTATCATCTGTTACTGTTGAATAATTTTTAAAAGTTTTGTTCAAGAGAAGTGGTGTACTGTCATTGTTGTTGCTATGAGTATTATTGTTGTTATCATGGTTGCTACTTCTGCTACTAGTACTGCTGCTACAACTTCTATTGCTACTACTGCTGCTATTACTATTGTGAGCACAATAACCCATAAAGAAAAAAAAAAAAAAAAAAAAAAAAAGCTTAAACAAATGTGTACATTTATGTAAAATTATGGCGGGGTTTATTTTTTTTTATATATATCACTTTTTTCAAGAAATCCCATTTTGTCCATTACACGTGATAGTATGCTTTTTGATTCCAATGACATAAACAAACACACAAACTACAGGATCTACTGCCAAGAGCTAATAACTTTTGGCGCTGACGTATAAAATAGGGTTTATTGTATTATATGCATATTATGCATGTTTTGGAAATACAATAATCTTCATTTATATAAAAAAGGTATCTATGAGCACTCCCTTGGACCAAATTGAGATAATAAAGCGTAGAAAGTGGCATTGCTTTTATTATTTGTTGGATTACAAAGCAGAGCATGGATCAGTCATTTCATAGTATTTGATTAGATAAAAGTAAGTCTGTATTCGTTTATAGTATGTCAAAAACAAAGAATATACACTTATTGAAGGAATGACGGGGGTAAGTAACAAAGACATCAATTAATATTTAAGCAAAGCATAAAATTAAGGATCCATAGGATCTATTAATATGAATATATCAAGCTATTACTGGTGAATATATTGCACGAGTACTGTGATTGGCTGACTTGCATGAACATTCAAAATAAATAAAAGACAACTTAGAGAAAGAAATAAACATGACAACAGTTACATAGATATTAAACACATTAAAGTCACAAAGAGAGCAATAATTAGTGCTCAATTTCTTACCTTGTCTTGTTGTCATATAAATTACTTTCTTTATTTTATTTCCTGTTATCCTTCTTCTTTTCCTTCCTCCATTATCTCTTTTTGATCTATGAACAATTTTAATCACCCAAGAAGAGGCAAGTATAAACATACCTATAACATTATCTAACCAAGTATATCTTTAGAAAGAAGCAATAGCTGGTATCATGGAAACCAAAATGCTTGTTGGAAACAACAAGACAGCAGCAGGGAGGACTGGGAAGAAGGTTACTTGTCTGTTTTTATAAAGTGGCTTTTATTTATCTTTTTCTCTTTCTCTTTTAGATATCGAGCCTAATGAAGTTGGTTCTATGAATCAATTATGTGATCCTATCGGTCAACAATGGTGTCATACACCAAGCACACCTTCTGTTAACTATGCTTCTCCTTTCCTTGCCATATGGGACCAATACACGTTCAGCAACACTTCTGGTAAGATTTTTTTTATTCTGTTGTCATGTCTATAACTTTTTATTTAATTCTTTCATCTTTAGCGCGCCAAATGTCTAGTACGAGTGGTTATCCTTTACTAACTGATCCTGTCCCTGGAAATCCTTCTAGTTTCTTTACAAACTTTCCTCACCGTCCGTGTGTTGCAAGCACGATAAGGATTCCGCAGCAAACCAAAAGTCAAGATATTCCTGCAGTAGCACCTGACAACCATCAAAGAAAGAAAGAAACTTGGTCTACCCCTATACTTAAAACTACTACGGCTGAGGGATCGATAAGTAGTACGTCCACCTCTAGTACCGGTCTGTTTCCTCACTCTTCTACTCCAGTTGAGCCTCCTGTTCGCTATCTTTCGGATTCGTTGTCATTTATGGCAACAAAAGCCGCCTTTGTAGAAGAATCTCAGGTAACAGGGATAAAACGTGATTACCAAGTCATCAAAGCAATCAACGTAAGTACGCCTTATTCTTTTTCTCATCTCACTTCTGTCGATTCAGATTCCTTGGAGCATTTCTGCTGCTGATATCAAACGAATTCTTAGTCAAAGTGAGTTCATTCGAATTCCTCCAATGACTGAGCTGCCTCAGTGTGTTCACGTAGGTTCTGAATGACTTTTATATATTAACGAGGTATTTAAACCACTTTAAAGATCATGATGGATGTCAAGACTGGCAAGACACTTGGTGTTGCTTTCATTGAATGCAAGATAGAAAAGGGTCGAGACATAAAATCAGTCTTGTATGATCTTCCTAAAGCCATGCCAGTCCAAGGTCGTCATATTAGGTTTAATCCAAGCTCCTATGATGAGCTTTTGAGCCATCTCTTTTCTGAATGGCCTGGTACTTTCCGTCAAGGCTTGGCCACTTTACCCCCTAATGGTAACGATCAACAATCGGCTCCATTCTTTATAGGACAAAGGGACTTGCAAAACCTTTTAAACGTTTGTAGAAATTACAAGGTAAGCATATAAAAAAATCTACAGAAACGTAACTTGTATGTCGAAAACAGGTTTATTACAATCGAAAGTGTGCTGAGAGACCATTTGAATATTTGATATCCATCATCATGAATATACCTTGGAATCAGCCAAGAACAGTAAGAACAATTCAAAGAGACCTGATCTATGAATGCTATAAGCTTGGCACAGGTAACATACATGTATACTATTGTATTTTGGCTAATAATGTATAGATACTTTACGTCATCATATGGACAAGGGATTCAATCCTTTTGAGAAGGAATTATTGCCCAAGCTTGTTCGAGCTGCCATCATTTGTCCTGGGTTTTCAATCAAGCAAAAGAATGGTATCCTGTCTAATGCGTAAGTTGTTTATATTTCTCTTTATATTTATTTATCTTTATATAGAAAACTACCTTGCCCTGAGGAACTTGCTTACTGTCTTGAAGAACCGGCTATGTTGGTAGATAGCAGTATATTGAACATTATTCGTTGAATAGGTTTCTATTCTCTCTTTCTCTTTTAAAAGCTTGCTATTCAAATAAAATTGCTCATTATATTAAATGAATGTATGGATCTGTCTTACTGAGTGACAATTGGTCATTTCCTTTTTAGGAAACACTTGGCTTTCCGACACCCCTTTTCGGCTGTCCGAGCGTTCGTCCTGATGACGGGTAAAATGAAAAAGGCCAAGCGAACCAAGACAAGTTCTTTCTTCATTAAATATATTAAAGTGAGTAACCCATACTTTTGGATATATGAATATAATAGCAATGGATGAACAAGATATACTGATGGATGGATTATATTTATTATAGTATGGCTGATACTGCAACGGCCGGTGCTTCTCGTGGTAAGTTGAATGTTCACATTCGTCATTGGAAATCATTGGAGGGAACATTTGGATTAATAAATCATTAGGACGTGGTGGTTTTGGACGTGGACGTGGACGTGGTGGTCGTGCTGGCCGCGGACGTCGTGGTGAAGAAAAGAACGAATGGGTTCCTGTCACCAAGCTTGGTCGTCTTGTCAAGGCTGGCAAGATCAAGTCTATTGAAGAAATCTACCTTTTCTCTCTTCCTATCAAGGAATATCAAATTGTCGATTACTTCCTTCCCAAGCTCACTGATCAAGTCATGAAGATCATGCCTGTCCAGAAGCAAACCACTGCTGGTCAACGTACTCGTTTCAAGGCCTTTGTTGTCATTGGTGATGAAAACGGTCATGTTGGTTTGGGTGTCAAGTGTGCCAAGGAAGTTGCTACTGCTATCCGTGGTGGTATCATTCTTGCCAAGCTCGCTATTATCCCTGTTCGTCGTGGTTACTGGGGCTCCAGCCTTGGTGAACCTCACACTGTCCCTTGCAAGGTCAGTGGTCGCTGTGGTTCCGTCATGGCCCGTTTGGTCCCTGCCCCCAGAGGTACTGGTATTGTCGCCTCTCCTACCGCTAAGCGTGTCCTTCAATTAGCTGGTATTACTGATTGTTACACTACCTCTCGTGGTTCTACTCGTACTCTCGGTAACTTTGTCAAGGCTACCTTTGCTGCTATTGGTAACACCTACGGTTTCTTGACCCCTGATCTTTGGGAAGAGACCGAATTCCAAAGAGGCCCTTACCAAGAATTCTCTGACTTCCTTGCTCAAAAGCAAAGAAAGTAAACTTTTTGGATGTGTTGATCAAAAGGATGATAATAAACCTTTTTGTTTAAAACATACTTTTTCGTTTTATTTGTAATTAATAGGGAATGCCATTTGTCAGCTTTTGGAAATAGTCATACAGCACAGTACGTTGATTAGCAAAAGAATCCTTGATACGCATCAGCATGAAATCAGCAGCAGCTCGATCATTCTTATCTGTCTGGAATCGTGTGCGCATACGTTTGATCGTCTCTCCTTTGAAGCAAGGGAGTCCTGACTGGAGCATGAGCGTGACAAGTTGCATGATCAATTCTGCATAGGGTCTCGAGGCCAAGTAAGCCTTGATCACAAGCTCAGAAAATTGTCTAAATGCTTGCTCTTCTGAACCGCCTCCCATGACCTGAATCATCTCTGCTGTTAGCTTGAAAGGTGAGCTTTCAAAGGTAATACCTCCAGGCGCAATATCAAAGATGAAACCAAAGTCTACATATGCATTGTCTCTAAGTTATATTCATTTGTTGTATTCTGTATTGTAACTTACCGATGTGAATAATATGACCATCATCGTCCAACATGATGTTACCATTATGACGATCCTTGAACTGTAACAGGTAGGAAATAACAGAATAGGCAGCTACGCTTTGTACAAAGTTCAGACGAGCTCTTTGGAAGGCAATCGAGTCAGGCCCTCCATACTTGGCAACAAAGTAATCATAGAGGCTATTCACTTTCTCGCGACCTAATTGATCACGAGAGATCGAACGGGGAATGACATCGATCACACCACGGCCTGGTGCAGTAGCTACGACACGGTAAGGATAGACATAGAGATCGAGGCCCACACTTGTAAAGATGTTCTTGAAGACAGCGATCAATTGAAGTGCAAGGACGTCTTGTCGACAGTCGTCTCCTACTTTAAAGATAGCGGCTTGCCAAATCTGTTTTGTTCGCCTGTGAATTTCTAATTCATTTTGCTGTTGTTGTTGGTGCTTGACAAGAGCCAAGTGATGAGCATCTTCTTGTTCCTTTTCAATCAAAAATGTAGCCATAAAAGGCGCTTTAGCATGACTCTGGAGAGGTCGACCAGAAGATCGATCGATGTCTAGTACATGTCCATCTGGATTACTAGGCAAGTAGACACCAATGTCGACCTTGATCTTGGCAAGTTCTTCATCAAGTCGTTTCTAAACAAAGTGTGAATATCTTTTCATTATGGCTTATTTAATTACCTTTTGTAATGGCTTCTTTTCATTCTGACCATGTTTGATGTATTCTTTTAAGTAACCAGAGATAGCAGTGACCTCGCCAAAGAACTTAAACTCGCGTTCGTAGAATGCTCTATCTTCACCTGTAAATGAAGCAACCAGTTTTTCTATGATTCTTTCCAATGTCGGCTTGAGCGGATCAGGCTTTTGACATCCTTTATCAGCATCGACATAAAAGTTTGCTTGCATGTTCCAAATGATTTGATGAGCAAACAGTTGTGAACTTTGACCTGTTTTCAAAATGTATTTCTCAACGTAGCCCAATGCATCGTACCGCAATGCTTGAACAATCTGTGGGACGTAGAAGAAGACTGTATCCACTGGATAATATTCGAGTGTGCGCATGGCATATTGCAAAATAAGTGGGTGATTACCATAAGCGGGTAAAAAGTAGTTGGCTGCTGTGATGGCTGGCACAGGTGCCCAGTATTGAAGGTACCGCAAATCCAATTTGGCATTCGAGGACAGTTTTTCACCCAACAAGATTATAAGCGCTTCAGGTATATCAACAACATCTAGCGTGTTGTTGGCAACTAGGCGATGAAGCTCGCGTCGTACGATTGGCTGGACAAAGCGTGCATCCATTTGAATGGCTAATTTCGGTGAAATGCCCCATGCAACTCGGATTATTTCTTTCCATGCATCCTAAATAAAAAACACACATTAGAAGATTCAAAGGCCAAGTTCAAAAGAACCTTACGTCTGAAACCATGGACTTTTCTGTATTTCCAATAAAATTTACTGGATTTCCAGGATCCACTGTATTAAGAGGGTTAGACCATACAGATAGTTTTGTCAATTCGCTTTCAATGAATAATAAAAGGAGCTTGTGAATGTTTTTATGTTGTTTGATCACTTCATCCTTTGATTTATCTATAAAAATAATTAGTGATCTTCCTGTTCATTTGTCAAATAATATTATACCTTTCAAAAACGTAAGATGACCGGTAGCCAGTTTTGTATTGTTGCCTCCTATGATAGACGCACAGGTTATCATAAAGCTTAAGGAAGGCGTATCTCCCATAGCAGTGTTGTAAAAGTCAGTTAACAATCTGTACTCCTGCAAGGCTAAACTCTTTCGTGCACCATAATGCCATCTATATGATAAAAAACAGTCATTAGCTATGGGTAATCTCTAATGCAATCCGCTCTTACTGAGGAGCTTGATGAAACCAATCAAAAGCAGCATGGTATAAAGAAGTTCTGAACTTATATTCTGCCAAAGCCTCTAGTCGAGTAGATTGCAAAACCTTTAGACCAAGCTGAAGAAGTGAAAACCGAGCATATCTGGCAAGCGGATGTGTACACATGAGATGGGCATTTTCAAATGAGCTTTGAAGTAAAGAAATAAGCAAGCTGACCAAATGCTTACTGTTGTGTCTGAACACATAGAAGCGGTTGCTAAGAAACTTGATCCAAGTCACATGCGGTGTGAACAAGAAGGCGGCAACGCGATGATTTGTATCACGAATAGCTTTGTCAGAAGGAGCATAAGTCATTTTGGAGGCAAAAGGATGCTTTACACTAATAAAAGAAGCTTGTTAAGCAAGAAGCTAAGGGTATTTTCAGTATTCTTACTTTAGTAATGGCGAAAACATGCCCTTGCGATAACACTGAGACCAACTCCACATGTTTACTACCTCTATCATCAACTTACTTTCCATCTCAGGTCGCTCCACAAGCATCCAACTCCAAATACTTGTAGCGATCTCGATTGATTCAGGAGTGAACATGTATACAGGGATTCGAACAAGGTAGCGGATGATATTTGCATTTAACTCGGGTATAGCAATGGCATAGGCTGCAGAACGGTGCATGATAGTATGTAGACGTTCGATTGGGATGCTCTTTTTGTTGACGGCGTCGTTTAGTACACTTTCGAGTTCTTCGAGGATAATTGGAACTTGGCTGGTCAATCCCTGGTTGTTTTCAGCATGAGCTATGAGTTTATTAGTTTTCTATGAAGATCCATACGTTTATAGATGTATATATATTACCTGCTTGTTCACGCAAGGATATCAAGTATTCCATACCCCTAATCTGACCCAGATAAAAGTTTTTATGTCTAAATTCATGCAAGAAGTTGGATGATTCGTCTGGCATGACCGAAGGAACATTAGGTACAAAGTCTGTCACAAACAAATAGTTAGAAAACTAGAAAACCTAAACAGTTTAACAATCTTACCCACTGCCAATTCAGACTTGGATGAAGTCTTTCCTAATTCCAGAGCTAGTGATCTACCCATATGAACGACATCACTGTAACCACTGGTGGCATACTTATTGAAATCCGAAAGGTAGTCTTGAAGATGAGCAGACACTTCGTTTGGAGCACGGACAAGAGCAAGTTGAATCCATTTACGGGCATTTTGGTAAAGTCGCGTACAAACTTCCTTGCGATATGCATAAGAGTCACCAAGCTCAATTGTAACTTTCACGCGATGTGAAGTAAAGTGGAAAACAGGAGAATACTTTTAAATCCGGTTAGCATTTCATATATCTGAGCTCACTTGTATCCTTACTTCATCACGATACTCGGCTTCACAGCTTAACCATGTCAGTTGTACTAACTCAAGCAATAGTTGGATAAGATAGCCATCGGTAAATACTTGAGTAAAAGAAAGCACAATTCGTTCGACTGTCTTGATAGCCATAACATGTACCTTTTGACGCTTATGGCAGCATAATTTAAGCAAAGCAGCAACTTGACTACGTAAATTGTCATCTAGACTTTGGCCCTGTGCCTTACCAGAAGCATCCTTGATAAATGCTTGCGATACTCTTTCAGCAATTGTTTCAAGAGCATTTGCAAGTGTGCTGGTGTTTATGCCATCATTTGTAAAATAGTGAAGAATATGAGAGCAGTCGCCCATTCGGCTACGCATCATTTCAACATGATATACACTGAGAGCAAAGACAATTTGAGCAAATGAGAAATTCTTGATATCATATGCAAGTGATGGCAAAAAGTTGTTTAGCTTTTGTCGAAGAGGCCCTAGCCCGTGTTCTGCAGCACTGCTATTCCGTAAGACAGAGTTATGTTCCAGATCGCTTTCAAGGTAATTGGTATTGCTTTCAAGTACAAGTACAGGCGTCTTTCTAGCAATCTTCAGCATGTGGTTGTGCCATTCACGAATCCAGATAGATTCAGTAACAAAACCAAAAAGAATGCAGTGGAACCAAAGGTTGCGGAAGAGTGCCACGGTCTCACCAGTAGGAGAAAGATGAGGGTTAAAGTCAGCATGTTCTAAAAGAGCACTTATAACAGGCAAAAGAGAACCGAGCTTTGATTCCAGAGGAAACTCGTGTTCTTTTTTGTTCTTCAACATGGTTCGCTGAATGGAATTACCAATATCAATAAACAAGGTCAAAATGTTATGTAGATATATCTGATAGTATTCAGGTCTTTCTTTCAATCGTTCGGCTAAACTAAGTTGAGCAGAGATTATCTGAAAAAAAAAAATATATATATATATGAGCGCTTCCACTTTCCTTGATTTAGGCAACTTACAGAAGTATGCAACAGATTGTTTTCAACATAAATTGCTTCCTCATTGATAGTTGCAAGCAAACTAATTATTTCTGCAAATACTTTTTCAGAACTGACGAGCGCAAGATCAACCAACTTCATAGTTAAAGAAGCAGCGGCATATGGAGACAACATCTTGCGACGAAGAGCAAGCATAGAAAATGCTTGAGAAATTATCTATAAAATAGGGTGAGATAAATAGTTCTTGTTACAATAGATGCACGTACCTCAGCATCTTTTATATAGACAGCGATACCAACAATAGCAGACAATACATTAGCACAAACCTGTTGCTTTTGTTTCTCATTCAGCTGTTCTACTGCAGGCGCGCCTGAGATGATACTCTCTTTAGCCCTATAAGTCGCTTCACCATTTGTCTGAGTATATCGTGTAATTTCGTTCAAAAGTGCATATACTGTAGAGATAGCTGTTTGAATTCCATGTGTTTCAAACTTTGTCTGTGAGTAGTTGTTAGCTAAAAGTAAGGATAATAATATATTTTGTTTTTTACCTGAACACATTGGGCTAATCGAGTGATGGCATGTTGCTGTACGCTTGTAGAGCCCTTCAACTTCTCTTTATGAAGGTCAAATACAGATGAAGGTGTGGCGAGAAATCGACAAAGCATGTCTGTCATGGTTGCATTCAAGTGAATAAAGCTACTCTTCATTAGACCAAATCAAAAACAATGTTTTGTAAATGACTTACTTCATGGCAAGCAGTACAGCAGCGTCTAAAGAGGCAATATGGACCCAAGAATCGGGAACTTTAAGAGTATCAAACAGGCATTCACTGATCTGTTCCGTAAGTGAATTATCTACTTCGTGTAAATAAACCGAAGATAACGCAGCAACTTGCTAAACAAACAAGATCAATAACGAGCTTATTGACTATCATTTACAAGAGTTACCAAGCTTGTTCCCAAAATTTCTTGCATGTAGGCGTCTGGAGCCCATTCTGCTCCTTCTTGATCACTTTTTTCAGCAAACTTCCGAGCGTCATCATGATATCCAAGACTCGTAACATATAAATGCTTAACACACTTTTTCAATTGAGCATCTATTTCAGACCCTTTATCAATCACTTCATGATTTTTGGATGAGTACTGCATAAGTGTTGTCCATATACGTTCAATATCTTTAGTAATGTATAGCTTGGAGCACTGTTTGGGTGTAAGTACGATAGGTGTTGTACAGCTTGATTCTGGTACTGCATTGGCAAGAATACGAGCAAGAGTATTTCTAAATATGACGAGAAGATCATGAACTATACGATTGGAACTCAACGGTGCACCATCGTTCATATATTGTGCCAAGACACGGCGACTGTAAGCACTTTTATCGGCATTTCTAAGACAGGTGGTAATGGATATGCGAATCATGTCTAGAACATCGTCTTGAAGCATTGCTTGTACGTTAGTACACAGATTTAGTAGTTGTGCAGGTCGATAAAGAAAAGGTGATAACTGCAATGCTCTTGTCAATCCTGCCAAAGAGGGAAGAATGAATGTGACAGTAAACTCGACTACCAATAGATATAATCAGTATTGCACGTATTAAATTGGTTTTTCACTTTTTCTTTTTACCATTTTCTGGCAATAATTTAATGATAAATTCGGCATAAGCCCACAGAGTACTGGTGATTTCTTCATATAGCTGAGGACATTTGCTACCTATTTCCAAGAGACCAGCTACTAAATAATAGGTAATCATATCCGATGGAGGTGGTCCTAACAAAGATCAATTTGAGAAATTGTTGTCAATATAACAATGAATTCAATCCTTAACCTACCATTCAAATTTACAGGCTCCCAATCAAAGGCAGGTAAGTGCCTTATATAAGATAATAACCGAGGTGCCAATTCTAATTTTCTTTCTGTACTTGTTTTCACTGCATACTTCACTAAAGCAGCTATAGTTTGTTGTCGTCTACGAGTCTAATATATAAAAGTTACTTTTGTGCCTTTCTCTTTTTCAGGTTTACTGTTGATACCATTGAGCCTAAACCAGGGGCTTTTTCGCGAGTGAATATGTCTGTGCCTTTATTGATGGGTACTTCAGGACATTTTGACAAAAGTTTTTCTATTTCTTCAACAGATGCTTTTGCTCGACTATCGGCCAAGACTTCAGCTAAACCCAGCAAGATTTTTGAATGTAGGCTGAGCTGATCTCTTTAATCGTAAAGAATAATGTTAGCAAAGAAAGAATCTCGGTGCAAACTTGGCTTACTCGTTCATTGTGACGACTACGATAAAGTTAAACCTACAAACGAAGAAAGAGAAAAAAGAAATAATTATCTCCAGGTACAGATTTACATATTGTCTCTCAATGTAATACAAAGTTTCTTTTGGCCATCATCTTTTTTGTCCGGTTATGGTAATATGAACGTGAGCTTATTCTTTAAGCAATTGACCTTGAGTGGTCAATTAAACATGACCATTTCTAATATCCTTTTGGTAGATATTGTATATAAATGATCAATTTAAAGATGATAGTGTATTAGTAAAAGAAGCAATATAAAAAGAGAGATAAATCAGTTAGAAGGCTGTCTATGAACAAAACGAGGTTCTGCAGGGAACAGATTTATTGTGTTATACAAATAGTCAAGCTTATGAAGATTATAGGTTATTCGTTTTCTCTCGGCTTATTGTTGTTGAGATAATCAGTCAAACAAATGATGAACAATATCGTTTGTAATAAGGACTTCACCTTTTCAAGATTCACAATAGCTTTTTTATATTTACTTAATTTAATCTTTTATGACAAAAACAATTACTGTTAGACTACAGCTGCACGACGTCTCTGAAATAGTTCAACTGTATTCTACATAATGAAGGACTATATACATGAAGTTTAAAGAGATTAAAAAATCTGACAACAGAATCAAGTACAATAAGCAACATTTGTTTATTTAGAACCACAAAAGCATAGCAATTTGAGTAGTCAACGTCTTTAGTAACACATTAATACCTACCGTATTGCTCCAAGACAGTTTTAATAATCTCCACATGTGTAATTGCAAGCCAACATTAGCAAATTCTTCAAATCATTCTTTCCTTTTTTCTTTCTCTCAGTAAAAAGAAGCAGCAGACAACTTTAGAGTTACACAATAAATAAAAAAGAATAGAAATGCTCAGATACCGTTGTAGTCTTATATAACAGTTACCATCATATTTGTGAATATGGCTGCTGTTTAATATCATCATAAACATTGTTTCGATTACGCGACATAATTGACTTTAAAAGCGTCGCGAAAGTCTGAAACACGTGCAATTTCCTAATTAGGAAAATAAGCTTAAAGATTAATTTGATATCATAAAATCACGTGATTTTATATTAAAAATGCGAATAACTTTATAGAAAATAATTTTCTTTTCATGAAATTACAAACTTACATTATTTATGAGTTATATTTTATTTTTTACTCTTCAAAAACATGCTTTCATATGTAAAATATATACTTTTATTTTTTTCTGTTCTTGAATACACTTTCCTTTTATGGATGAGTCGTCCTTTTTTTGTAAGTTAAAAAATTTCAGCCTGGCAAAAATGTTGTGTTCAGCTTTATGATTTATAAAAGTCAATCAAGTCAATGATTAGCAAAGTGGCAAGAAAAAAGATGAAGAAGAGCAGACAATCTACGACTGCTATGTAAAGATTGTCATTATAATTATTTATCATTGTTTCCAGTTTGATTCTTTTTCTTATTTTCATCTGACATCATCAAATTTAAAGATACTTTATTGAGATGGTAAGCTTGACTTTACCAGAGCAACAAACAC
This sequence comes from Rhizopus sp. PT2906, assembly GCA_025529335.1. Taxonomy (NCBI): domain Eukaryota; kingdom Fungi; phylum Mucoromycota; class Mucoromycetes; order Mucorales; family Rhizopodaceae; genus Rhizopus; species Rhizopus sp. PT2906. The sequence continues at coordinate 78,428 of JAMYHX010000069.1, forward strand.
GAAAAAAGCAAAAGCAGACAATCAGGAAGTAGTTCTTTCTCTTACTCTTATGTTAATTATAGATTCACAATTGTAATCAACAATTTATTGAAAAGGAGAGCAACATTCTTTCGGCTGTACTTATTTACGCCGTATGCTTGTCTTAATCCATAATAAGACATTATTATATAGAGACTCATTTGCTTTCTATCAAATGTCTGATAAATCACTATAGCTAACTTTTGCTGCTCGTCGTTGAAAGATGCACATCGAAATGCTGAGCAAGATCAGCTTAGGTGGCTCCAAGATAATCGCATACGGAACATTCAAGGACAAAAGAATATAATGAGGTTAGGCTAAGAGAGAGAAACTCCATTTGAGTCCCAATTAGTCAACCTGATCACTATACACTCTCAGTTTTGAATAAGTGAATAAGCGTACCTCCAAAATAGTCGCTCTTAAGTATATCTAAAAACGGTGCTAAAAAGTATGCTTAAAACAAGCAAAACATTCTGTTTTACTATCAAACTGTTAGGTCTCGTTATTATAAAAAAAAATACAACAAAGTGGATATATTGATAAAAGGACAACCTTGTTCATTGGAATTTTAAAGTTTAGAAGAGGTGGCATCTATACGTTTGCCACTGGTCTCATTCTTTGTGTTTCGGCTCCAAGAGACAATTAAACATTGATGTCTAGTAAGTGCTAATAGTGTCCCATCTTCATCCCAGATCTGTCCATCAATATCGAATCGATTGTTGATGATATTTGGGGCAAGAAAATGTGCCAAAATTTGTGATGTGTCCTTTTTAATTTTTGCCTTGAATTGTATTTCCATTTGCATTGTAGGACACCAAATAGGTCCACCATGAACTTTTTCGCTGATCAGGGCAGGAGGTGTAATAAACATATCACAGTAGTAAGGTATACTCTTAGAGTCTACTGGTCTACCATCTGAAAATCCTATGAGTTGAGTCACTTCAGGTCTACCGATAAAGTCTTCCTTTGATGCGTTACGCACATCAAATTTTGCATTGACATATTCGCCCATCCATCTGTATTTAAATGGCACAAGATGCTCTGTTGAAGGAGGCTGAGGGCTGTTTGTAAACATGGTAAGACCTTTTTCGGAATTCATATTTCCCATAGTAACGATTGAATGCAGTTTTTCAATCCATTCGTTTGGTTCATAATCGTCTATACTATTCAAAGGTCGACTTGGATCTTTTCTTTGCTTGACTGATGCTCCAACGATGCAGTATCCCTTTGAGCTCATCTTGATCTCGGTTATTTCAACAATCAAATGACCAATGTCAGTCTTTTTAAGAAAGAAACAGTTCATAGCAATGGGATCTTGTTGATATTTTGTAGAAAAGTGCCTTAAGACACTATCAAGAACAATCGATGCAACATATCCTATCATGTTTATTTAGGGTCCCTTTCTATCTTTCTGCCAAATTATCTAATTCTTACCACCCTATAAGAGAATGCATGATCAGTAAACAAAGGATTATATTTATCTGGTACACATTACATTAGGGACTTCACCAATACACCAAGTCTACAAAAAAGCAAAGAGTTAATAATAATGATTACTTAATTTTTTTACTATCATTTACAGAATCTGCTGCCCCAGCATAAATAGACACATTATCACATTGTCCGATGAATCGAGTATCAGTTGCTTTATCAAATTCTGATGATGATCCCACGGCTGTAGATACGGATGTCATTTTAAGTTGAAAAAAGAAGAGAAGTCTAAATCGCGTTTTTTCTCCTCTTTATATATGGATAAATATTACTCCGCATTTTCAACTGTGTGCTGACTACTATCTTTTCCCAAGGCTGCTTACTAATTTTTTCGTATAGTTTGAACAAATACAGTAGGCATTTCCAGGCACTCTTCATTCCTTTGTGATTCTAACCTTGCTCATGATGTTTGAAGAAAAAAAATACCCGATACTATTTATTTCTTGGCATAAAGAGAATTTGTAAAGAGAAAAAGTCATTCATAATAGATATACAGGATAAACTGTCAAATTTTAAAAGTAATTATATAACCTTGAGAGCAAAGTATGGTTTGGGCGCTTCTTGACAATAGATTAGGTATCAATGCATTATGTAGTAGGGTTCATCAATGATTTGCGTAATAAGAAAAGAGTGCTGCAGATCGTTGTATCAGAATTACTTCATAATCTAATATGAACTAAAAGGGGCCATATTGAGACTAATAATAGAAAAGCTCCATAAATAGAGCTGTATTATCTGCAAAGTGATGTTGAGCTTGTGTGCTTTCCACTTCCTTCTAACTAATCAACTATGGGCTCTTTTCTTTGATAAAGAGGCCTGAGGATACTGACATCAAGTATGGAATGTCTGAATTGAGTTGATTTGCTTGGATCCGAGATTATATTGACGAAGGCTTGCTCGCACTAGTTTGATAAAAAAAAAACTGTATCAAGCACAAACAATAAACCATTGACATGCTTTGAAGTAAAAGGCGATTATGTACATCTTGAATCATGTATCTTCTGTAGTAAACAATGTTCAAATTGTAATAAATAGGCTAAAAGATTTGTTATTAATGACCTGTTTGGATTCTACTCAATTGGCGTTGGGCCAAATTCAAGATGTGCGTGGTATCTAGAACACTTGATAATGAATGACTCAATTACAACAATAGATGTAATAAGTTTCAGTAGCGCAAAAACAATTAACCGAATTAAATTCATCTTAAAGTTGATCAAGTATATTAACCAGGAAAAAAAAAAAAAAAAAAAAAAAATGTCTATTTTTATTTACAGTTTTAATGTTTGGACGAATGATCACTAGCAGACATCAAAAGTATACCAGTTCCTGGTAAGGCTGTATCACTGTAACCAGTGGGCATCAATGTTTGTTGATCATAATATCTTGGTCTTTTCACTGACTGTTCTTCATTATTATTTGCAATTAACGATTCTGTTCTTTGTCGCTTTTTGATCACATCTGTTTTCATAGATAATGGTCGCTTTTCATTATGTAATTTTAGACTAGAAAATAATCAAGTTGAGTTTATTCATTCGTCATCTTGCATTTAGTCTACTTACTATAATCCGCACGCATTACATAATGGAGATCCAGCAGAGTCTCGACGCCATAAGGGTGTCTTGTTCGTCCCACAGTTGGAACAGGCAATGCTCTTGTCGTCTCTTGAAATATCATCATTAGTAGATCGGTGGGTTGTTTTCATATGCTTGGGTCGAGGCACATTGTGCAATTTCAGACTAAACGATGTGTTAATGATGGTTGCATTTAAGAGAATAAGTATGTTTGCATAACTTACTATAATCCACAAGCATTACATAAAATTTCGTCGTTGACTGATCGTCTCCATAGTGGTGTTGATCTTGCGCCACAGTTACTACATATAGGTGTATTATTCTCTCCAGAGACGGCTGTTGCAGGGTAACTCGTATTGCTGCTATTGTTTGTCGTATTGTTACTTAGCGTTGACCCTGACTTGGGTGATGATTTTCTTGGTGGTGTGGAATCTACCTTGAATGTTCCATAATAATGAGCTGGTGTCTTTTTGCTGCTGCTCTCTGGAACAAAATCAAACTGTCCTTGAGAGGGTTGTTGCGATTTGGGTCGTGGCGATAATAACCGCTCAGCAGAGGCTAGAGTTTCCTTTGGTAGAGTGGCTAGCATCTTGTTGTAAAGTGTGGCGTTTGGTAGGCTGCCGAGTCCTGCTGGTGCTGAAGCTGCTAGAATGGCTAGATAAGACGCATTCGCATTATCAATGGGTGAATTTTGTGTCATGTTTAGATCATGAATAGATTGACAAGGCATCACTGGCTGTAGATCTGCGAGTGACTGTGGAATGATGTTTTGTTGTTGGTAGTTGGCTGGAAAGGATGAATAAGTCGTTGCTGCATTGGTAGTATTGGAGTATGGCATCTGAGTTGCTGCCAGTATCTCATTCGATGTTCGATTATCTAACTGATATGATATCTGCACATCATTTAATGGGATATGCTCATGGTTAGCAAACATCATTTCGTCTAATGGACCGAATATATCTGTCAGCTCAATCATTTGGTCGTTTGCTTGATCTGACGTAAATTGATTGAGAACAAAATTCTCGGTTGTTCCGGTCTTGTTGTTGTTGTTGTTGTTGTTGTCATAATCCAAATTGGTTTGTGATCGTATTCCGTGTTGCTGCCGCTCTTGTATCATGTTTATGGTATCATTGGTATTCTCTTGTTGACATTTGGATTTTTTCGTGTTTTTTTTCACATCATTCGTCACTTCTACGTTCTGGATAAACCAGAGCCGCCAAGAAAGATTCTCTAATCTTGATCCATTTTCAAGTGAATCTTTCACCTTTGTACACACTCTCCAAGTTTTCGATAGTTCGTCTTGATCCAAGCTGGAAAAATTCAATGAGCTTTCGTCGTTTCCTTGTTGGAGCTTAAGTATAAGTGGCGACATTTGTATTTAAAAAAGCAAAAAAGGGAAAAAAAAAAGAGGAATACAATGACGGAAAAAAGAAATATGCTTTATATATTTAAAAATACAGAACGATCGAGACACAAATCCAATGGTATTTGAAAACCAGCAAATGAGACAAGCGGCATAAATTATGAGATAAACACCTTTTTCAGCTCTTTAAACTTGAATACATCTCCCGTTCTTGGACAAATGACTTTATTATCATTTTTATCTGCCATTTCCTTTAGCGCCTACAACATATATAAAAGAAAAAGTCAAATACTTATTTTCTCATGGATGACATCACTTACATTGAAGCTATATACTCTTCCATTAGGTAATAACATTGGTGGATTATCTTCATTCATAATTTTGCCACTGATACGACAGACTATAGTCGAGTTCACATGATGACTCAATGGTAACTTTTCTGCTAGTTTTCCTAAAGTGCTATTATCGCAAATTGGGCAGTTTACATTTTGATTTTCATGTTCATAACATTGTTGTGTCTTTAGAGCCGAAAGACCAGCCTGAAGCGTGATGGACATCAGTGGATGAGAAGTAAGCGAACAAAGAGCGTAGTTATCACTCCTGAATTGATGAATTAGCTCTTGCCAGCGCTTTTCATCATAAAGATCCTATGAAAAACAACTGTTAACGTGCTGTTTATTTTTCGCTAGTATGTTTACTTTATAAGGTTGGCATTGGGTATCACTTTTGTAGGCTAGCAGTCCCATAGCTTGTCCAATTCGTTTATACTCGGTTGCTTTCCACGGCGTGAGGTATTTTTGTGCATAGGCAATAGCCTCTAATCCTCTATTGGCTCTAGCGAGTTCAATATGTTCTTGTAATCTTAGGTTAAATTCCAATGTGCTCTATTGTTTCTATGAGTACACGTCATTAGAAAGATAAAATATTTACCTTCATTTTCTTTAAACTTGATCTATTCTCAGAACACCACTGCAAGCATTCTTTACAGCTGTGGTTTCTCAAAGCCTGTTCAATTTTTTCAGCTTGCAAAAACAAGTCAACATCCACCAGATCCTACAAATATATGCATTGAGAATAAATAAAAGGGATATTGTATATCATTTTATACCTCAATGCCTCCATGGTTTGCCACTTTCCTCGCAGTCTCTGTCATTCCTTCTCGAAGTAAATAATCAACAACAACTCTATCCAGTCTTGTTTTCGTCCAAGATACAAATTCCGGTGCTTTTGGAGAAGTAACATTTTCGATTTCAAGTAAGCTGGCTGCTCTCTTTTCGATTCTTCTGCTATAGGCTTCTCCATCCTCTTTGTATTTCTCTAACTATAGTCTATCGTTAGTTATCATATCATACCATCCATAATATCTTACTTTGCGTTTCAGTTTATCCACTTGCTTCATCAGTTCATTTATTGTCTCTGTAGCCTTTTCTGCAGATAATGTATTGTCTTTTATACAGTGTTCGATTTTGTCTTGGAGAGTAATGAGCTCCTTTTCAATATATTTATACTCATAGCGAAACGATTTGCGTAGTTGTTCATAAGGCACCTATAATGAAATAGTTGAATATCCTTTTGTTTTTTTTTGTCTTTGTTTATAAAGTTACTTTTATAAATGAAGGCTCAAGTTCAATAATTTGGTCTGCTTTAATGGTGTTCATTATAAAGAAAAAAATAAAAACGTTGGTTGAAATGATGCCTTATTTTTCAAAAACAGCATTTATGCCTCAGAATACAGTCACTTTACTGGAACTGGATTTTTAAAGACTGACTTGTTCCTCTTTGCTTTTTCTTTTCTTTTTATAAATAAATAAGAAACATGACAGACAAGCCAAATGAAGCTATTAACAACAACAACAAGTCTTGTGTGGTAAAGGTTATTCTTGAGACAGAAACTTGAGAAATATTAATAGTTAACAATAATAGTCTATTGACAATAAAAGGAAGCTCGAGCTTATTCAGTTGGAAACTCGATATAGATCCACATATCAGCTTATCAAGTAAATACAAAGCATATATAATCAAGTGATTGATCTAACATTTATTTTTTATCTTGTAGAGATAATGAACAGGAAACAATAGTCAGAATAGCGATTAAACCCACTGATCCTGATTTCCCATATGAACTTGATGCACTTCAAGTACAACTTCATATACCCAATACTTACCCTGAAGCTCCATGCAAAATCCAGGTTCTCAATAATGATATTCCAAGAGGATTTGCATTGTAAGTGAATGGATGAATTGTGTGTTTATCAGTTGGTGTTAATCATGCCTTTTATTTGCAGTAATCTCGAAAAGGGATATGCTGCTCACGTAAACAATATGAGCACACATCAAACATTGGTTCGACAGATGAATTGGCTTGATAGAAATATGGAAACATTATTGCAGCAAGCGCCTGCCCCTACCGTTCGTTTTGTATCGCATTCACCAAAACCAACCGCAGCACCAGCGACAACCGAACCGCAGCAGGATCAACGACGACACCATCTGGATACAACAAAGCCTATCATTCACCAATCAGCTTCATCGAATCCTAGATCCTACTCGCCATCTAAACAAGCATCAGCCAGCAAGTCAAGTACAACCAGTGCTGCAGCATCAAATCATTCTGAAGTTGTTCATACAAAAGAAGACGAAGATGGATACGCACCAAAAGAAAAGGCGGCTGCGGATGAAAGACGTAAAAGGGAGATTCAACAACTTCGAACAAGATTTGCTGATAGCTTCAAGTAAGTTATACATTTAATAATGAAAAGAGCCCTTTTCATTGATGTTATCTTTATCAGGTCCACAAAGAGTAATACCGTGATCCATTTAACATTGAACATCAATGATCCAGAGTTTTCACATGAACAGCTTTTGGGTGGAACACAACTGTATATCAAATATCATATACCAAGGCTTTATCCACTTCAACCTTGTTCAATTGAGGTAGAAAACAGGAACTTGGATGCTACTCGAAAGAGGTAATAAAAGAAAGATAAGATGTGACCCCAAGCTGACCCTATTTTTAATAGCTGGATTGAAGGAGGTTTCAACATGCATGTTGTTCAAAGTAGAGACAGTTTATTTGAAAATCTCAATTGGTTGAACCGTTATCTAGAACATTTGATCTCTGGAGAACAACAAAGTCAGACGAGGGAAGAGCAAGAGGCTGCTCAAATGGCAGATGCTCAAAAAATGCAACACAAGCCTCCGACACAAGAGCAGAAAAAATCAATGCTCTCTGCTTCTGCGCCAGTTTTTGTTCCACAGGTGCAAAAGAAGAAAAAGACATCACTGTTTGATGAAGAAGATCAGAAACAAAACAGGGTCGTTATCGTAAATGATCCAGCTTTTGTTGTGGATGAAGAGGATGAAGCCGATGATGACGATGATAGTACGACAGATGAAAGTGAAGAAAATGATGAGGAAGAGTTGAGTGGTCCAGAAGACGAGACCAAAAAGGATATGTTGACTGGATTAACTCAACCGCCAAAAGTGAAGAGAGGAACAGAGATTCGGTTGATAGATCCAGTACTAGATAATGTATCACTGTTTCGATGCAATGTGCTTCATTTGGTTGTCAAATGCGCACGTTGTAAGGATACGACAGCAGTCGAAAACATTAAACCAGATCAGGACGAGGAAGGAAACAGCAGTGGTAAAGTAAAAACAGAGCGTTGGATTTCATGTCCCACCTGTAACTCGATCATGGGCATCAAGTTCTACTCTGAGCTTATCCATCAAGGCATGAAATCACTAGGCTTGCTGCAATTGGCTGGATGCTCAGCATACGACGTATTGCCCTCTTCCTATATTGGCACTTGCAGTCAGTGTATGACAGATATGGCATCTCCTATTCGACTTTCGCCCCATGACACGCCACACACAGTAGGGTGCTTCTCGTGCCACAGCAAGATGACGTTTGGATTAGGAGAATATAGATTTGTAAAGCTGGGATCAGAAGGAGGAGAACGATTACAGGCAGATGAGTCACAAGTATTGAAATTAAAAAAGAAGAAGAAGAAGCAGGATGCATTGACCATTGGCGAGCCTTTACCTGATCAAGGTACATGCTCACATTACCGTAAATCTAAACGATGGTTCCGCTTCCCATGCTGTCATAAACTATACCCTTGTGATGTCTGTCATGATACAAATGAAGATCATCCTTATGAACTGGCCAAGAGACATGTCTGTGGATTGTGCTCAAGAGAGCAAGCTATTGTTAATGGTAAACCGTGTAACTGTGGTCATGAATTTGAAAAGCCAACACACAAAGGTGCATTCTGGGAAGGTGGCAAAGGAGTTAGAAACAAGGAAATTATGAGTAGAAAGGTAAGTGAATTGATTTTGGTCGTTATCTATGTTTCTTACCATTTATTTTATTAGGATCCTCATAAGCATAAGGGTATTGGCAAAACAGTATCAAAGAAACAAGAAAGAGTAGGCACTGCTGGTAAAGAACGTCGTAAGGCAGAATAAACACCTTTAAGGTTGATCCTTTCAATCTTGTCCCCTTTGCGTCTTTCACTTTACCTTTTTTTTTTTGCTTGCTTCCCTTTTAAGCTCTTTTTTTTTCCGCTTTCCGTCTCTTTCATCTTGTTTTGAAGAAGCATTCATGAAATAAAGCTATCATGGAAAATATGGTCCATAGGCAATGAATTAAGAAACGTACCTTAGCTCTAGATTCTGTTTTCCCTTCTTGTAGCAAATGTATCATCGCACTGTTTGACAATGGAATTCAAGATACACATCAGACGCACAAATAGCTTTGACAAAGATAACATCGGCAAAAAGGTGTTTCACACAAGGATCAACCAGCTGATATCGTAGGCAGCATACACCACCGTATTCTTTGACCGTCGTTAGTTTATCCAGCCTATCACGAAAGGCGTGCAGAATACTTATTATTCAGAATATATTTTATCAGCGAGCAGTTGACAACACTATGCTAGCCAAACTCGGCTGACGGGCGTCTGCGATTTGCTAATGCAGCGACAATGGCTATGGTCTTCTGATCTTAGTTTTCACTGTTTTCAACAACTTCCCTGGAAAACTCATTGTCTGACATATAAAGCTGCCCCAGTTCTCCTGGTTCCTCACCAGCGCTGTTGCTTGTAAATTGACGATGCTTGGTTGACTCTTTTTAGTCATGGCATCATTCAGCGGTCAAATACTCGTTGATAGAAATATCACTGGCGCTGTGTTATGGATAACACGTCTTGGAACCACTCAGTTGATGTTATCTCTAATGTATCCTTTTTGTTTTCTGTAAAAGAGCTCTCCTTTACCTGAACCCTCTACAAGGCTATCGCTAACGATTGAACTTGGTGGTGAAATGATCAAAACCAAAGGTAAGTGGATATAATCTATATATATATATTTTTTAAATAATATAGTAAAGTTCGCAGAGTTCTCTTAGACACTCAGTATTCATAGTAATGCCATCTTCTTTATCAAGATTGGTTGGAGTGTTTCAGCTGTAATATTTATGTAAAGTCAAAACAGTGTTTTAGTTAACATCATTGGGCCGTACATTGTCATGCTACTCTCCTCAATGATCCATTGTGAACAAGGTTTAGCAGCTCCTCTTTTCCTAAAACATTCTGGGCCATCCTCGGATGAGAATAAACTGGTGAGTAATACTTGAACCTGTGATTTTCTCGTCATATCAAGCCTTTGACTCTACCGCACCCCACTTTATGCATACGACTAGACTGTTTTTGTATAGACATTCGCTGACTAATACCAAGTTCACACACAGTGTCAGCTTTATATCAATTGAAGCAAAGCTCTGCTTAATACAGTTGGTTATGTGGAAGATGAAAGATTGTAAATATCCTTTTTGTTTGTTTGTTTCTAAATAAAGTTTCTGTGCCTGCGACATTACTTTTTGAAAACATTATACATCTATTGCCCATGATGTGTCTAAAAAAGGAAACTATTTCGATTGAAACACACCCTGCGGGAAAAGCTTAAATTTCAAGATTTTAGCTGTGACGATGCATCTGATTATAAACATCTGTTACGATACAATCATGAATGCTACCGGGGCAACGGGTTATAATGTGAAAAAGAGAGCAACGTTGCCTTTTTATGGTAATACCATCCCTTCATTTTTTACCTTTTTTTTTTATTGTAAAGAAAGAGTGCAATGATGCATGCAGGCACAAGTTGAAAAAGACTAGGTATGACCGGAATCTCTCGGATGGGTTGTACAATACATTACTTTGGTAACAAAACCTCAAATGTAACAAATAAATAAAAGAAAGGATAATCCAGTTTCCCCTCCTTTTTTTACAACTCAAATATTTCTTTTATTTTAGTCATGACAAGAATTTCAAAAGCGTAAAGTAAAGAAAACAGTAGTGAGAAAAAAAAGACAAGCTGTGTTATCTTCAGTGGACGAATTGAAACGATTAAAAATAAAAAAGAACCGCCTTTTTAAAAAATTATCCCCCGCTAATTTTCTCTTTTTCCTTTTCTTTCTTTCTTTTTTTTTTTTTTTTTTCTCTTTTTTTTTTTTTCGCTCTTCTTTCCTATTCTTGCATGGCAATTTACAACCAAGATGTATTAAAAGAGGAGGGCATGGATCCTTCTTCACCTACCCTCTCTTCAACCCATTCTCCATTTTCTATTGCTTCCCCAGTGCCAGAAGACGTGACAACTATCTTTGTCGTTGGTTTCCCTGACGATATGCAAGAAAGAGAGTTTCAAAACATGTTTTTATTCTCCAAAGGCTTTGAAGGTGCTTCATTGAAATGGCACTGCAAACAGGATGAAGAATCCAACGAGAATAATAAGAAGCAAATGGTAATTTATAATAACCACACACACACACATTGAATTCATTTAAGTCATTTTCATTAGATTGGATTTGCTCGATTTACCACTCGCTCAGAGGCGATGGAAGCAGTTGACATATTGAATGGCAGAAAGGTCGATGTGGAGAAGAGCTCAGTTTTAAAAGCTGAGATGGCCAAAAAGAATTTACATATTAAAAAAGGTACAAACGCTTCCGCTACTTTACCCGGTAGCAGTAATACAACCATCAGTAATACCACCGCCGCCGCCACCACCACCACCACTACCACCACTACTACCACTTCACCCATGACCATCCTCACTCGCAATTTGAGCCAAAAGAGTCATAAATTGACCGGAATCAATAACAATTATGAACCATTCTCACCTATTCCAAGTGACTTATTATCGCCTATTCATGATCCATTTTTTAGAGGATCCGATATATTCAACGATGCTCGTTCTCAGTCTTTTGATGCTAGAAACCAACAGATTCCTACCGGTAACATCCAACCATACCATCCTCATCATCATCATCATCATCAACAGCAACAGCAACAGCAACAGCAACAACAACAACAACAACAACAGCCATTTCATCTATTTTCTAAATCAACTTTTATGGACCCTGATTCTGATCCCTTCCATTACTTGTCAAAATCACTACCCATGTCAAACTTTGATTCAGCTACGATAGACAACAAATTACTCGGCGAGGACTATGCTTCCATTATGAACCGCAAAAATTCGTTTCAACCTACAACGACTACCTCTCTATCTCGTCTGAGCACAGCCACCATGGATCAGAACCCTCCCTGTAATACGCTTTATGTAGGCAATTTGCCTCTCAGCACAAACCAAGAAGAATTGCGTTCCCTTTTTTCAAAATGTGAAGGATATAAACGCATGTGCTTCCGCATCAAGTCTCCACAACAAGGGCCAATGTGTTTTGTTGAATTTGAAGATGTGTTATATGCCACACAAGCAATGACGAAACTTCAAGGTTACATGCTTTCAAATTCAGTCAAGAGTGGTATACGTCTTTCATTCTCAAAGAATCCTTTGTTTATCAAACCAAAGGATAACTCAGATGTCAACTTTAACTTTAGAGAAATGGGTGCTGCTTTATTAGCAGACCTATAAACATTTATACACACCATACACATATATATACATATATACAACTATTACTATTACTACTACTACTACATTCACACAATCTCACACATACATTTTATTTTTCTTCTTCTTATTATTATATTACTGGCAACTCATTTACATTTGAAAAGAAAAAAAAAAAAAAGCAAAGAAAAAAGAATTCATCGTTATTATTTTAATTTGTGTATATACAACTGCTGTTTTCATGAAAAAATAAAAAGTCTTTTTACTACAAAAAAAAAGAGAGAGAGAAAGAGAGAGAGAATTACTAATACACATAAAATTGACTGTGCAGATCATTACTTTTCATTATAGATTGCCAATCACATTCTAATACAATACCTTGAAAAAAAAAAAAAAAAAAAAAAAAAAAAAAACAAGCTTTGTTTCGGCATCTTAGAAGCATTTTGAGATCCGCAGGCTTCTATTCCTAAAAAGTAAAAAGATCAAGCATTCTACACCAAGTAAAGAATTTCTGATAGAACAACAAAAGAAGGGACAGCTGCCGGTTCATCCGAAAGTTACTAAACTCAAGAATGAAGTCTACAATAGCCAAAAAACATGGCTTAATAAAAGCAACGATTTTGTATAAAACCATCCAGGTAAAAAGTCCTTGGTGCTACGCTGACTTATTGACTACTACATCATCTTGTTCAAATGTATTTTTATCATCTACACAAGTCATCCCCCTTCAATGATTATCCTTCATTGCTGCAAGATCAACTTCCTTGATGGTAAACTTTTTTGTATTGCTACAGATTTGCAAATGTGTATTGATTACGATATTGACTTCAAAAGCCATAGACGCGAACGATGAATCATAATGGCTGTTGAAAAAAGCTTATTAACTGGATGGTTTTGGCAATCCAGCAGTTGGTATAAAATGATCATGACATACTTGACTCTATGGGGGATATTGGCTAATGTAATTTAATTGGTTTTTATTCAACATTTATCGCAATTTTTAAAGTTATCAGTCCTTGCAGCAAAGCTTGATATGCTTGGATGAGTCAAGAAAAAAAAAAAAAAAAAAAAAAAAAAAAAAAAAAAACAAAAAGCAAGAGTATTAAGACGTCTCAAAGGAAATATCCTTTTACAGTTGATCTTTAATATCTCTTGCTGCTTAAAAGACTCACTTTGCCCAATCAATGGATGGTTTCTAATAAGAGCAAAACAATGCTATTGATAATCTGTCATTTTGTTTCCCTTCAGAACGCATTTCATCTTTAGAGATGAAGAACAGTCTGCGGATTTTCTTCTCATTGCATCATTGTAAGAAAAGTAATTTTTTTTGTAACCATGGTTGCAGATAGCATGTAGCAAATGGTTTGTGCTCTTTACTTTTATAATCTATTTGTATATGGTGCTTTATTACTCGATATGTGTCATTGTATCTCTTACATAACTGCGGTCAATGACAACATTGTAAAGTCTTTTTATAAAAATGTTTATTGACGTTATGAACGTTCATTCTCGTAAAACAAAAAATAATCCAATATTTAACATATATATACGTATTACCTCAACCTGGGTATCCTCACAACTGATTATGCACTTATTGGATGATATAAGAAGAATGGCTAATTAATGCATATTGTTATTAAACTTGTTAATTGCCATGGATCAAACACTCTTTTAATTTTTAATCTACGACAAGTAAATTACAACTTTTATTGGACCATATTGAGTAGACTCTAGATCTGGTACAAGGTCAATTACTATGAATGGAAATACTATGACGACATTATTTAGTTGTACAAGAAAAACTGAGTCTGGGCCGCAAAAATAGAAGAAAGCTTGCTTCAAAAAAAAAAAAGGATCCTTTTTCAAACACTCCCTCCTTTTTTTTTTCTCTCTTTTCAAACAGCAAAAAAAAAAAAAAACCAGCAAATATGAGCTTGACTTTTGAGTCACCTACGCACAGAGGAGGGCAAACGAATGATGCCTATTTTACTCCACTCAACGTACCTTCTCTATTATCAACCGAAAATACTTCAGGTGATCCTACTAGCAGCAATAATAATAACAATGACGTCTCAACTGCGAATACTCCATATTATACTGCTCCAATCAATCCTATGCTTAATCAAGAGTTCCTCAATGCTATCCAAGCTCGTCATGCATCACAGCCAACAGTTCTAAGTAGCCCTTCAACTGAACAGAAAGCGCCAATGTTGAGCATGGGTTCAATAGCAAATCGCAGAATGAAATTACAACAACAACAACAACAACAACAGCAACAGCAACAACAAAAGTCAGAAAGCGCCTCATCGCAAAGTGAACCAAAGTCACTATCCTTTATTACACCTATTGAGCCGAAACAGTTAAATGACTTACTCATCGGCTACAAGCAAAAACCAAAATCACTGCTCATCTTGGATGTTCGTTCTTTTGTTCAATTCTCTCATTCAAGAATTCATAATTCAGTTAATGTTTCTATACCAAACACAATCCTTAAACGACCCACGTTCACGTTAGATAAGGTCTATGAAGCTATTGTCCTTGAAGGTGCAAGGGAAAAACTACGAAGCTGGCAAACAGCTGATTATATCATATTTTATGATCAACAATCTCAGCAGTTACAAGAAAATAGTGCTTGTGCTTATTTAAGCATAAAGTTGGTCAATTCAGGTTTTAAGGGAAAGTTGCATTATCTAAAAGGTATTAAATAGAGGGAATTTCCTGAAAAAGATAATAAAGTTAATTCTCATCATTAGGTGGCTTTGATGCCTTTTCTGAACAACACAATGATCAAATCGAGTCAAATCCAACCAGTCCTACCTATGGTTCGGCTAATAACACAATGCCTATCGGACCACCTACTACTATCGGTGGCTCTTCAGGTTTTGCCTTGAATCTCAACAGCACGGGTAGTCGACGCCCTGGTCTTCGCTTAAACAATCTACCTATGGCCACACCGAGTATAGGTCCATTTACTGCTCCTATGCCACAATTTGAAAACCAAGCGTTCAATCCCTTCTTTTCAAACATTCGACAGAATATGGAATTATCGCATGGTCCTATTCGAGAGCGATTTCCTGTGAGATTACCGCCCAAGTGTTATGTTGATCCACAAAATGAAGATCACATTCAGGTAGACAGAGCACCACGTTGCATAGCAGGTGGACATATGGATCCAGAACATAGCAACTGCTTTAGGGCTCCTACTTGGTTACAAAACATAATTAAAGATCAAGGGCCCAAGGTCTTAGCTGAGAGTTATGAGGTAACATGACTGCATTTTTTTTTTATTTTCTAATCTTATTCGTGTGTATTTATAGAAATTGGAACGAACAGAGCAAAGACGACTTCAAAACATCATGCACTTTCATTCAAAGCATACAAGTAATCCATCTGAGTTTCCATTTAGTATTGTCGCTGGTATTGAAATGGGCGCATTAAACAGATACACAAACATTTGGCCATATGGTAACCTACCTCTCTTTTTGTAAATTGACCATAATCACTCATCATTCTATAGAATACACTCGAGTCAAGATTAAGGAGCATCAGAGCTCAGATTACATCAATGCTAGTTACCTTCAATATATTGATTGTGAAGATGCCATCTCAGACGCACGTCCAGAGACGGTAGATACACATTGTATAAAGGCCATGACAGATCATAAATCGAGTAGTACATCCCCTTACCGACGATACATCTCCACACAAGGTCCATTGCCTGCCACCTTCAATGATTTCTGGCAGGTAGTTTGGGAACAGGATTCCCGTGTACTGGTGATGCTGACAAAGGAAGAAGAGATGAATAAGGTAGTTTTGTATATGTGTGTGATCCAACATGCAGTTACTAAAATCTTGCCTAGATCAAATGTCATCGCTACTGGCCATCCAAGATAAACGAGCCTGTTCAATATGGTCAGGTCACAGTTACACTCGTAAGCGAAACAGTGCGTCCTGTCAAGGGTCTAGACGAATCAAATAAGAATGAAGATGATGCGATTATTGTAAGACAACTGACCCTTTCCAGGGGTGAGAGCAGCAGAACAATCAGTCACCTGCAGTATACAGGCTGGATGGACTTTGGTGTACCTGATAATCCTTTGGGCACA
The DNA here is from genome assembly GCA_025529335.1 of Rhizopus sp. PT2906. Taxonomy (NCBI): domain Eukaryota; kingdom Fungi; phylum Mucoromycota; class Mucoromycetes; order Mucorales; family Rhizopodaceae; genus Rhizopus; species Rhizopus sp. PT2906. The sequence continues at coordinate 94,891 of JAMYHX010000069.1, forward strand.
TTACAGATTATTCAAATGGCAGACGAAGCACAAAAGCAGTATTCGGCATCAAATCAGCAAGTCGGTCCAATGATCGTTCACTGTTCTGCAGGTTGTGGTCGATCGGGGGCCTTTTGTGCCATCGATACTGTCATTTATCGATTGTGTAATACAGACTGTAATCCTAAATCAGATATCTTGCTTGAAACAATATCTCGTTTCAGAGAACAGAGATTAAGCATGGTACAAACACTAAGGCAGCTCGTTTTTTGTTATGAAGCTATCTGGTGGTGGTTACTAAATTATACACAACCATTATCAATAGATGACATGGATACCACTCTATAGATATTATTCTCTTCTCAAAATATATGTGTGTATGTGTGTGTGTATGTATGTATGTCTGTATGTTATTCTTTTCGGAATAAAAAAGTTATCATGTGTAAATCGCTATAAAGTATTTCGTTTTATAAAACATTCACCAGCTGTGAAGGTAAAAAAAATGGCATTGATAGGGAAGAGAGTATGAGTTTTTGGCATGATAAACTCTCTTTAGAATTGTGCTTCTCTTCTACCAAACGCCTATAGGCTCTCCAAGGATGGTTAGGCTAATTGTAACGATGATTGGCATACCTATTCTTCTCTCTACTCAAATGATGGACAAGCTCAAGGCAACCAATGCGAACCTAACATAATCACGCTTTAATACAAGAAAAAGGATTTCGAGATACGAAATAGCCACCCCCTTTCAAAGATTCTTTGTGATGAATCAAATCATACTCATGGTTTAAAAGAGTGACACCTTATTCGCAAACTGATAGAAAAAAGACAAGAAATGATGAAAGAAACACAATAGAAGCGATTCTGGAATACCATTTTATGAGAAAATTGAATATGAATTCTGTTCTGGAATAACCTCGATTCTAGAACGCTACACCTACCCACCAAGGAGTGTGACAGAAGGGGGGCCAGGCTGCAATCTTTCCGTGTTTACAAAGTCTTGAAATACTTACATTATAAAGACGAGGATTTATAAAAGAGAGAAGCAAGAAAAGTGAGTAAAATTATAAAGAGATTATTAATATCTTACCAAAGGTGCATTAAATAGGGCTGGCGATAACCAACCCGGAGGAGAGGAAGAGCATAATAGAAAGTCGACGGGACAAAGCTGGTAAGAACCAAGCTATCCACAGCTACCACCGGGTTATTTTCGATGGGCAATATAAATACTACATATCAATTTCTTGCAAGAGTAAAGAATATACCATACCTTGGGGCTAACTGGGGAATAGCTGGTCTTACGTTTTAATCCAGAGAAGAAAAGAGCATAAAGAAAGAAAAAACCAAAGTCAAAGACTATTTATAGTAAATACCTCGTAATTGATCAATTACTTGTAATAAAACGTTGACCACATTGTAAAAATCATCTTGGTTTACATTGTTTTTTTTTTCCAAAAGATGAAGATCTATAAGCTTTATTTCATTTATTTTATATATGAGTATATGTTGTCAATAAAGAAAAGGCTGAGAACAACCATTACTTGAGTGTAATTAAGTTGGTATGAAAAAAAGGAATGTATATAAAAGCTGTCAATACATGTTTGTAAAATAAGGAAATGTTTTGTAACAAATAAATAAGGTATACAATATAAATATATATATAAGAGTTGGTAAATGCTTGAAATTTTATCTTTGCTATGCGCTTGTAGTTGATGACTGAGTGTTGAGCCGAATGACACGTCGCTTTGGTTTCTTTTTAGACTTTGATTTTACATCGACTTTAACTGTGTGCGGTAAGGAACGGTAAGTGAAGTGATCTATTGTATGTGTAAAAGGTGATATGGTATGATGTATATTTGTCAACTGGGCCAGCTTTGCCGCAACTGTATTCTCTTTGGGATTCAACACGATATCCTCATCCATTGGCATCATTGTCAATGTATTCTCCTTATCTCTTGCCGAATGAGTTTCCAGTCCTTCTGTAATATACCACGGCGCATCCACATCATCTGCATACATCTCTGCAGCAATCATCGAGTTCACAGATGACTCATCATAATAATCTTCATAGGAACATTCATCTTCTCCCACCTTGTTCGTTTGTGAGTCACCAAAATCGGAATAAGGCGGCGTCTTTAGTGCTGCAAATCGGCTGCTGTAGAGTTCATTTAGTGTCGACAGGTTGGCTGCTGTGACAGGAATGCCCTTGTTGCTTCCAAACGGCTGTCCTTCCAAGCTGACTGTCTCGGGTGATGTCGAAAGCAGCTCGGCTTGGTTCATATTCTCGCCAGATGCTTCATTCATAAAATATAAATCACTAAAACTACTGTACGTTTGTCTATTGTAAGATCGTCTAAAGGGATTCGTCAGCGGTGACAGCGGTACATCCTGGCTGTATGAAAAGGAGGAAAGGAACCGAGGAGGCGCATATGAAGTAGGTGTGGATGGAGTGTCAAGGTCCGGCATCGATAAAGCATCAAAATGCTTTCGGTTATTTGTTGGAGACGGATTGGCTGAAGCCGATGTTCCTGGTGTAGTCGTAGTGGTTCTGTTCATGACACTGACAGACGCTGATGACATCGTGTTGCTACGTCGAATTCCTGGGTCAGAAAAGACTGATCGGGTGTTTTTAGCATTCTTTTTCATGATCTGGAGTCTTTGTGTCTGCAACCATTCTTCTTGTTCACGTTTTGCTTGTTTCTCTTGCTCTTTTTGAATATGACGTAAACTTAGATTATGTATCATAACAGGCAAGTCTTCTTGAAACAAATTTCTTAATTGGTTTTCAATTTCGCGTTGTAAGAATGATCGAACACTCGTAATGCTATCAAAGGTTGAACTCACAACAATGCTTTCGAGGGGATCATTTTTAAACACGAGCGTGATGCCCTTCGTCTTGGACACTACAAGCACAATGATTCCTCTCAGTTTAAGGTCGCTAATCCTTAATAACATGGGTACAATAAGTGGTTGATCTGCTGCCAATACAGTCGGCCGAGTATGTCGGGGTAAATCGGATTCGTTTGCATGCATTGGATTGGCCTAAGGTATCAAAGAGGTTATTACCAGGTTTTTTTATATATTAATTCATTCATACCTGAACTTTTGTCTGTATAACAATATAGGCATCACCACAATAAGTCAACTTGAATATGCCTCGAAACTTATCGGTTGAAAGTTCTCCTATTTCTAGTATTTCCAATTCGGGTGCCTATGATGATAACTATAAGAATAACAATAATGGCTAATCCTATTTTATAGGCTTACAGTTGTTCCCATATTTAACTCTTTAACAGAAATATAATCGACAATGTTTTTTGGTTTATTTCCTTTATTCAAAGCAGCTTCTAATTGTGAGCGTGCTTCTTTGTAGAATTCAGCATCGAACTCTGGCCAATTAAACTTGAAGGCCATTGGGATCTTTTAATAAGGTCAATGTAAGTAAAGGTAGAAAAGGTGGTTGACAAAAAAAAAAGTTGCAAAATTTCGACAGACAGAAAGGAATAGTAAGAGAGTGAGAGAGTAAGTGATAATAAAACTTTTTTGTTATTTTTTTGCGGGGTCCGCCTTAACTCTAAAGTTGCGTCACGCAAGCCCTTTCTTGATAAAAAGAGACGGAAGAAATCGGGGTCTGTGCTTTTTATTTATAATCTTGCATGCACTGTTTTTATATCCATTGAAATTAAAATAAGGGTTTCTATAGTGACAGCTGATTAATTGCTTATAGGTTATCACAATGTATTGGCCTGCTTTTCGAACAAATAATGCATGCTTTAGTAAATGTCTAAGGAGAGCTTGTGTTACAGAACGTGTCACACATTGTTACAAAGACGACAAGAACCAAAAAAAGTGGCAAGTTTTTGTTTTCAAAAATGGGATCATCACGTAGCATGATCTAATGATCAAAAGCATTTTTTATATGTAACCAAAGTTCAAGTTTATTAGTGTCACGAGAGCTCAATTGCTTGAATGGGGGTTTTTTTTTGGAGGGTTTTAAAATTTCATTTAACGTCCAATAGACAACAAGGGAAGAGGTGGTGCCTGTGGAGCAGTAGGAGAAGACGTAAGAATTGAAGGTCACTGAAGAACAAGTTGTTGAAGTCACTTGCAACAACAACGGTAAAAGAAGAGACACAAGATATAGATGATCGGCAGTATTACATTTACGTACACCGAAAGAGAATAACTCGGCCATCACACATAATCCATTGACTTTAGGGGGAGATGACTCTTTATCATGGAAAAAAAAAATGGTTAAAAACGTATAAAATCATTATTTTGACCTTGGGTTTACCGACTACATGTACAGCAACCATCATTTCAATGCTTCACTTGTGAGTAGTATTCTTACAGAGTTTAATCAAGCTCAAATAACCTTTTTTTTTTTTTGTAGAAATAAAATTTTATTAAGGTGTACTGAGGAACGAATTACGCACTAAAATTAGTTTAGCTCCAGACGTCCATTGAGGAGGGACCCAGAGCTGACGAGACTGCTACGACCACTATCGAAGGCACAAAAGGTTGCTCGTTGACCACATGGTTCCAGTGGTGACACCAGATGTATAGAAGAGAACAGGCCAAAAGCAACGGCATTCTTTTGAGCTTTTGCGTTTGCCAAACATGGACCATGGGCGTAACAAAAAGCTTTCTTTACTGTTGGATGCAGTCTTCGTGTGGTGTAGTATCTGAAACGAGTTAATATGTTGACTCCATTTCAAAGAAAATAGCTCTCTTTGTTTTATGATTTAAACAAACTTTTAGTATAAAGATCTAGAAAGGGTTCAAAACACGCAATACCAGGTACCTTTTGTGGTATTTATGTAGCTTGTAAAACAGCAAAGAGCTAATCACTAATAACTACAAGATTGAAAGAAGAACTAATAAATGTGGGAAGGTCCTTTACTTATATGATCTGACAACAAACTGATAATACCTGATGTAATCTTGTTCACTTAGATCCAACTGATAGATACCGTATGCGCAAACACGTTACCTTTTACAATGCCTGACATTCTCTTTATTCTCAATTGGACACTCTGAAGCCCCTCGCTACTTTGTTTTTCTCTTGATAACAGCTTGGCCCACTACTATAACGCTGGTTATTCTTTCACCTTTGGAACATCCGTGTAGTTTATGCAATGGAGATGTTGTCAAAATTCAACAAACGTTGTAATAAAAATATGACTTTTGGACAGCAAGATGCGTTTGATCACATGTGCTACTGCCTTTTTATATTTATGTTTAATCCATTCTACTGGTTGCCTTATTATCAAAAGTTTTATCATCTGCAGGTAAGCTACTATTAGCTTAGTATGTGTCAAATCGTACTAATGTAAAAACAAGTCTGAATATATAAGCTACGGATAATACTAGAACACTCCAATAGTGCCCTTTTACAGTGTCCTTTATCTTTATTTTTTAGTATATGGGCAACACAATGAAATGTTAACAAGATCCTGCTTTGCTTACCAATCTGATAAATACCCAACAAACAGTAATAAATGATCAAGGTCAGATGCTCCTTTTTATATACATATCTCTGCATTCGCACTAAAGGTATCCGATCCCTCCCTTGATGATGCCAATATGCACTCTATCGCTTTTCTTGTATCTGCTTTCTGAATCTGTTAATTTAATCTAAACTTTACTAACGTCTATAAAAAGGGAGTCTCAATTCATTTTGCATACATCCTAAAAGCATACAAGAAATGCAAATGCGACTTTTGACATTCGCTCTCTTTGCTACTACTTTTTTTTACAACATATGGCTATTCTGGCTTGATAGAATAAGAAAGTAAAATCTATCAAATCCCACTGTCGATTTTAGTATCCTTACTTATATTGAGCTTTGAAAATAGCAATGTATTTATCATCTACCATACTCTTCCTGTGCCAACCTCTGTTCAATAGCAGTGGCCATTTTGTTAGGAGTAAAACTAAATGTTTTTGCAGGTATACAAAATATCGCTACATCAGACAGATTCTTTTTCGATATTATCAATCAATTCGCTTGTATAACAACTTTAATAAAAACAAGATAAAAAACGTTATATATTATCTTTTCCAGGCAAATAGTTGTTTACACAAGATAAAATAGAACGCGATATCAATTTTCACACGCATTTACAAAGTATGAGCATTTTTAAAGCAAAATCAATGTTTATTCAAAGATAAAATGATTTTTTTATAGAGAATGGCAAGGGAAGATGAGAATATCCTTTAGTCGTTTGTTGATTTTACTTGAATTCTCTGAACTGGTTACGGTTCTTGTGGAAGTAATCCTTTACAGAACGAGGCTCAATCTCTAGTACTTCCTTGAGGTCATTGGTATGAATTTCTTGCTTTCCATCATTAGCCATACGCCAGTATTCAAGTATTAATTCAATAAGATGATCATTAAGATATCTACCAATAGGGTAAGACCAAGGTCCATCTTGATCCCACTTGGGTTCCTTTTCATGCTTAGGTTCTTCTCTGAAACGTTCATCGTCTTTCATCTTTTGGAGATACTGTCTCATCTCGTCGTCAGAGATGCGCTTGTAACGAAGCTCCTGGGATCCTAAGCCTTCACCGATTTCACGAGTAATTTCCTTGGACGACATCACACGTTGAGGTGTGAACTGATAGAGTTGCTTCTTACCAGTAGAACCAATGGTTCTTCCTCGCTTCTCATGTTCCTTGAGAGCCAAGTTATAGATAGCATTTACCCAGTCATTAAGGTCAATACAGCCCCACTTGGCATCTTCCTTTACAGGGAGGGCGAGGATACCTTCACCTTCGATTTGAGGAGCCATAAAGTAGAACATTTGGTTAAAGAGGCAGATACGGACGATACAGTGGTTATTGCCAAATTGTTCCTTGACCATCTTTTCGATTTGATGGTATTGAGCAAGATGACGGTATTTTTGTTCTTCACCAGAACTGTGCTCACTAGCGCGGTCACAGCCAACACTATTGCAATGAACAAAGATTAGACTAGGAGTATATCTAATGCTAATTTATCTTACACCGAATGCATGCTAATATGTTCAACGCCCTGATGCTTAGCAGCCTTGATCACGCATTGGGCTTCTTCGACACATTCTCTGGAGTGTTCAGGAATAAGGCAGACGTGGGCGGCATCCTTCATCATTTCACGCAGCTTGTTTTCATCACGATAGTCAACCTTGACTACTTCAGCACCCATTTCTTTGAGAAGACGCATTCTATGGCTTTCTTTGTCACGGCAGAGGACACGAAGTTTGCACTCATTGGCAAATCTGTCTTCACGTTTTTTCATAGCACAGAGGATACGGTAAGAGGAGATATAACCAGGGTAAGAGTCACCATTGGTAACAACACAAAGATTTCGAGAGTTAATACTTGAAGACATGTTTGAATAATGAAGTGAAGGCAAAACAGATAGAAATGTGTTGCTCCTTTTATATCTTTTTCCACTGATGTTTATGCAAGTTAAAAACAAGAATAAAATACTTGCTGATGCATTATCATTTCTTGTTATTACCCATGACACAGAGTCAGTGTCTAGTGTTTGATTTACGCAATATAACGCAAGGCAGGTTCCCCCCTTTTTATCAAGTATAAAAAAAAGATCTATTTTATTCCAGTAAAATGAACAAGTATGATACAACAAAAAGAGTTTATGCTTTAACAGCAAATGGGAGAACTTGTTTTTTATGAGGCACGGCAAATAAGTTCACCGCCTACATTCTTTTCAATGGCGTCTTGAAGTTCCAGTACACCACGATTAGTGTTTATGATGGCAACTTCTCCAGGTTGAAGTGGTTTAATGAATTGTGCTCTTCTTCCATTGGCAAGATTTTTAAGATCATTGACTGTAAAATAAACTTTCTGTGAAGGCTTGCTAATAACAGCTAATTGAGACAAGACAGGTGAGTTCTCTTTATATTTTAATGTAAGCCAAAGGCGTCGAGTAGCCACATTTTCATTGGTGGTAGGGGTATAATTTTGATCAGGGCCAAGGTGATTTCCACGGCTAACGGAGGCAATGAAACCTTCCTTGTAAAGAATGTTGGAAATGGCTAAATTCATTTTTGTCTCTGGTATCGCAATTGTTTGAAGTTTGGCACGGAAGCCATTCTGAATTCTTGCACAAACGTCGTGAATGCGAGGCATTGGTGCAAACTGTTAGAAACACTGGGGGGTTGCCTAACGCTGATTCTAAAAATAAGTATGCCCAGTCCAGAGGAAAAGTGGTCAAAATATGGCCAATCAGAATTGAGAGCAATTCATCTAAGCCACAAGAAGGGAGTTAAGGATAAGGGCAGCATAAGGGATGAAAGGCTATTACTACTACCGCGTAAATATCTAAGCATTTGAAATCTATGAAACTTCCTTAATTTGCATGATAAAGAATAACTTGGATGTTGTGGTGCTATTAATAGTACAAACTTTATTGTATGGAGCTTGTTTATCAGCTTTCTGTTACCCTTGTAAACAAGTAAAAAGTAGAATATAGGGGTTGTTCTTCATCAAGTAACATTTTTATTTCACGGCTGTTCTTATCATTTGGTTTACCTATGCAAGCTCAAGCAATTGATAAAGTTAGTGTCTGCTAGAAGATGGTTGTCCAAATTTTTTATTGCAAGCTCAAAATTGCTATATTCTTGCTTACGATACATTTAGTAAATGGAATGATTAAGTTCAAAACAATGCTTGTGATCAGCTATATAAAATGTATCATGTATAGCGCAAGGACACCCGATCTTTGCCGTAGCGCGCTTCTTTTTCTTTTTTCCGTTCTGAAATGAATTTGCAAAGCGAGAACTTTGTAGTTTTTGGTAAGGCCGATAGTAAGATGTTTTCTTCACTCTTAATGATGATGTATAGTTGAATTTAAAGCGCATGAACTTTACTGCTTAAACGATATCTCGCGCTTCAGACTCGTCCAGAATAAGATAGAGCTTTGACCTGAAGGACGCTATCACCAGCAGCTATCCTATACACACCCATATACATCCCCTGACGGACGCTTAACAGTTCCAAGATTTTTTGAACCGCATCAATTTTTAAAACTGCGATATTACACAGTTTTACAGCTGACAATCATCTTGTGTTTTACTTTTTCTTTACTTTCTTCATAATGTCAACTAAGAGGACAATAGAGCCTAGAGTTGGCCGTAGCTTTACAGCAATCGCTCCCAATAAAAAGGATGAATCCAATGTATCAGAAGATAAGCCTCGAACGATACGAGCTTGGTACTACTTACATATGGAGTGATCCAGCAGTAACTAAGATCATGTTATATTTTATTCTTGAAGCGATGCCTGTAGGTTAAAGAAAGTGAAATGTGAGACCATTCAAGGCTATAAAACATGTAGAAGCTGTATATTGTCATCAGAAGGATGCACATATGATATACCGTAAGTTTTATTACTATTGTCATAATATACAATGGTGTTGACTATTACACAAAGAGTTAGAAAGCGAGGTCCGCCAGTAGGGTAAAGTGATCTATCTAATTTTATATCAAAGCTAATTGAGCTTTTATAGATACACTAATGCCATTATGAGTAAAATACGAAGAATAGAAGCTATATTATCAAAGACACAGCATAGGAATCAAAACAAAAACAATTCTAATGATGATAATGATGCTTCCAGAAACTCAATAAGGGAGATCATACAACGCAGATTTCTTAAAGAGCAAGAAGGAAAAAACAACAATAATGGATTTTCATTAGACAAAAATCTGTTTATTAACCTAACGCGAGCGTTCTTGCCTTATGGAGTGTATTTACAGGAAAATGAAAGCAGAGAGCGCTTGATTGTTCGAAAGTTGGAGTATGCTGACCTGGATGACGAATTTGACTCTATTGAAGATGCAGTAACAGCAACTGTCATCCAATCTAAAAGTAGCATTCAAAGTATAGAGGACTGGGTTCAAAGCATCGCTGGAATTGACAAAGACTTAAGCGATCGTCTACTCAAAGTGTAATTGTCATTGAATGTCAATTCTTTTTCTAAACTTGATTTTTATAGCTATTTTGCGTGTATCCATTCAGTTGTGCCTGTGCTCAACAAGAAAGTTTTTCTTCAAGAGTATCGTGGCATTGGCACAAGCTTCCCCTTTGCCCCTCTGCTTCTCGCAATATACATTTCAACTATCGCATACCTTCAAGTGTGTGAAAAATTCGGCGATGCCGAGGCTCTAAATGATGGTAAACCTTGGAATTTTCCAAAAGATATACTACGAAAGCTTTACGACAGAGTTATACAATATACTATTAAAAGACCCGGCCGCACTCTACATGTGGTCCAAGCTGCTGTACTTGTACAAATTTGCCCTTATCAAGGATTAAGATGGGAAAAGCACAGTTTTGTAAACACTGGTGTAAATAATTCTAATAACAATACAAGTGCAATGACTCATGCTGGTTTCATTTAGGCAATCCGAATGGTAACGTTTTGTTTTGTTTTTGTTTTTTTTGTAAATGTTTGACCCCTTATACGGTCTATAATAGTGTCAAGATTTGGGACTTTATAGATCAAGTGATATTCTTGATATTTCCCAAGACGAAAAAGAGACTAGGCGAAGGGTTTGGTGGTCTGTATACATGCTCGATCGATGGTATGCGGCAGAGATTGGTCGTTCAGCGAGTACGCTTGATGAGGTAATGAAAAGATGATATAACTTTAACAATGAGTTAATGTCGACTTTAGGATTGTAACGAATTATATCCATCAGAATATGCCGACTATGACGAAGTGATGGACACCATGACAGAAGCAGATCAACATTTACCTCGTTTCCCTTCACTTGACGAAAAAACAGCGCAACAGTACAAATCAAAGAAGATTCCCTTATACAGATCCTTTGTTCATATGATAAAGCTGTCGCGAATACTAAGCACGGTCTTGCATAATCTGTATACCCCTAAGGCCAGACAACACTGTAAAGAACATGGTAGTGATACTATCATTAGTCGTATAGATAATGAGTTATCCAGTTGGAGAGCATCGTTTCCCCCTCTTTCAGAAATCGTATCAGTTAATCAAAACAACTCGTCCAACGAAGTCCACAGTGATATAATATCGACTTCAGGTAATGAATAATGTTTAACAAGTAAACTATTTACCAATGTACATATCTCAAGGAATCATCTGTCTTGCTTATTACACACTTTTAATCCTCTTGCACCGAACTTTTATAACAATTAGTAAAGACAGTAGCACAAATGCAAAAATATCAGCACAGACTTCTTTAGCAATTTGCACCAATGCAGCAACAAAAATTGTAGAGATCTCTGAGAGAATGAACTATAAAGACTTACTTCTCATATCATGGAGCTATGTGTTTTATCCGATAACTACCGCTACATTCATCCATATTTTTAATGCCTGTAATCCAGAAAAGACAGTTTCACAATATGCTAAATCAAACCTTTTACGAAGCTTAGCTATGATTGATAAATTAAGCACAGTATTTTCTTCTAAAGATGAAGATGAAATATCAATCAGAAAGAACATTTTGAAAAGCAAACTATGTTCTGAGGATCCAGAATTTGCTCAAAAGCTACAGAGTCAAAATAAAGACACAAAGCTACGTAAAAAAGCGATAAAAAAGAAAAGGATGGACAAATCTTGTAACAGCTCTAGAGGACCATCACCGAGTAACTCGCTTAACGATATAAAAGAGTCTCCGGACCAAGCTACTTCTATAGTAACGGATGGCTTGGAGTGGTTGGATGGCCTTTATACCTCTTCACAGCAAAATATACAACAAGGCGTCTTTCCTATGCCAAGCAATCTGATAATGGATTATTCTACACAACAACAACAACCCTTGGACATGTATTCAATTCGACAGTTTGGTTTCAATACAACGGACCAAGGCTTAACACTACAGCCACATACAAATTATCTATTTTATAATGAAAACACACAAGATCCTTTACAAGCTGTGCCTATTCACAATACAACACCAAGCTTGTTTTACGATAATAATCCGCTTTCTCTTAATGCATCCAACTTGGCAGATCAAACACATATAAGTAATGGAAACATGCTGACAGATATTAACTGCTTTCCTGGTGATATGCAGACTAATAATAATGTACAGCATGCACCTTTAATATCTCATAATTCGATGGAATTCCTTGGAAACGACCTAAATAGCACATTCTGGGGTGTGCCAGATGATATGAACCTGAGTAGCTTATATAACTATATATTTCTATCGTAACAATAAATAGAGTATAAGTTCTGAAGACTCGCATTTATTTTCTATAATAGCAATTACATTTGTACACTTTAGCTGCTTTTTGTTTATGAGGGGATAAAGTCAACAACAGCAACAAGTACTTGTTTTACTTGTTTATGTATTGTCAATTTTGGCAAATGACGATAAATCAAGGACCTTGGCACGTTTTTAAAGAGTAAGTGATCATAAATATGTTAATTTTTATTAAAATTCTAGGTATCCTTGTTTGAAACCACTCTCCATATATAATAATACAAATTTTTTGCCAAACTAACTACCTGTTCCTGCTCAGGCCCTCTGATACCGACCTGTTTAGCCCTCTTCTCTCGAGTCACCAACCATCCTTGAATAGTCTTACTTGGATCAAGCGTCAAAACGATCATAAAGTCCATATATCTTGCATTATATAATAATACGTGTCTTGCTCCATTTGCGTAAAAATCTTTTGCATTGTTGCGAGCCATAGCGGTAATCATGTTCAATGCATTATCCCAGTTCAGTTTTAGTTTAAAAATAGACGCAATACCATCATCTAATTCTGTGACATCAATTCGTTCAAACTGGTTTAGTAAAGCAATGAGTTCAGGATGCTCCATCTTTTGACTACTGGTATTCTTGTTGATGTTGGCAGAATACAGCTTATTCCAATCCTGTATTTGTTTGCTCATTGTAATAGCCTAGATAACCTACTTTAGTCTCTTGCTAAATATATAAAGTTCTATTATACCTCTGCAGTAATGCTATCTATCTTTGTTTTTGCACCGGATATGACATCTATTAAGCTATATTGTTCATCTGCAGCCTTGATTACGACCATATCTTCAAGTTTATCGGATGAGTCACTTTTTATATACCAACTTGTACGAGCCATGCTGTCCGGTGTAAGTTTTTCTTGGTTTGAGACAAGTATAAAGTATTCGATGACAGTGTCATGCTCTGTATGGCTATCCGATCTCTTTGTATGCATGCTTTTGCTTCCAGGAGATATAGCTAGTGTATACTTCCATTGTGTCCCTGAATCTTTGTTGCTTTCCTCAAGTGTATTAAATGAAGAATTGTTGCATGAGATACTTGCAGCTAAAAAACTATTCCTGGATAGTAAACTGTTCCAACCACTTCGGGTACAAATTTTAAGCAGGTTTTCGAAAAATGTTGACAATGAGACACTAGAAGTCTTGATATGAACCATTCCATGCACCAATCGATCTTTACAGAAAGGTGGTGGTGGATGATCCGATTGAGAGAAGCGTCGCATAAAAAATACAATGTCAAAATCAGATGGCAGTGTCTCTGGCGCTTCTAAAGCATGACTAAAATACCGTATATGAAAATCATATACAAAGGAGTTGATGTGTATAAGTTGTTTAAAACGACCACAATTCTCTTCAAACTTTCGAAAGTTTTCTCGCTTCTTATTACGGGTCTCTGGATGAAACCTTCGATAATCCAGACGTCCATATTGCCGGTGGAGACTATATAGTGTTACTGATAAAAATATTCCAGTCAATCGAACTTCACAAATAATCGAGCCTCCTTCAAACACACTAAGTAGGTATACTGGAGAACAGCTTGCTGTCAGTTGTTTGCCTACAACAAACTCTGATGATTTCATGACTCGTTCCGCTTCATCATCTTCTGATTTGGCAAACTCAAGTAGTTGCATATCTGCTCCTTCAAGGTACGTTGCATATTCGGTTATTAGAGAATTGGCCATTTTCACGTACCAATCCACAATGGCTTGTGTCGCTTGACCTTGGGATACGCTTTGCCAGTGTTTTTCTGGATCGCAGAATATCAATGGCGCTCTACAGAAATGGAGAACTCTTGATGATCTTATAATGGTGGATACTTCTTGTCTCGTTAGCTTTTCTGCTGCCTCTGGTTCTGCATTTAGATTTCCATAACGGTTTCTCCACTTTATGTATACTTTCAATGCTTTTCGATGTGCGGATTGAACCTTGGATCGTCTCATGAGCGCTTCCATAAAAGTTTGACCATGGCGACGTAGGACATCAGTGTCTTTCCCAAGTAGACCATCAGCGACTGAATCTGTAATTGAATCCATGAGAGCTCTTTCCAATTCAGCATTTTTCAACAAGGACTTTTGAAGAAGCATATTAACATACGCTTCTTGATCTTTTAGTCTTGCCGCAATAGATGAAGGCGACGGCTCGATATGCTTATGAGCTTCTAGCTGTGTTTTGGAAGCAAATGCTATCAAATCTTTAAGATCAAGCATGTTCGCTGGAGGTGATCCATTATTCTCTGAGGTACGCTGGTTGGGTCCTTTGGGATTCAAATGGTCTGCTTGTACAGGCTTTTTAAAGACAGGAGAGGCAGAATGATTTTGAAGAAGGGATGCTGACACATTCGTTGCTTTCGATATATTCCCGATTACAGCATTATACTGTTCTACAGTATGCTTGATTGAGTTCGTGTGGTGGAATAAGCCCATCTTTTGATGCAATATGTTGGTAAGTATATTATTTCTTGCTTCTTGTCTGTTGATGATTGAATCGATACTTTTGAATAAATCAGTCGAAAACGATTGAGACCAGTTGTAAGTGTAAACTGATAAATTATTCGCATCCAGGTTTAACATCAAAAAGCAGTGCTTTCGTCCATCCAGTTGTGGGCCATTCTTATGCGCATTTGTAGAATTAGAGATAGTGCTAGACGCCCTTGACCTTTCTTGCTTTATGCTCTTTGCGTTCTTTTGCCTGCTACTGTTATCTGTCATGACTGAGTCTTCAGAATCTCTTCTAGATTTCGATGCTTGGCTGTCGACTGTACTGGCAACGCTAAGGCGTCTTGATTGCACTGAATTATTTTCAAATTTTTCTACAAATTCTTGCAACCCACTAATGGCAACTAAACGAATATTGTCCCTAAAGCTTTGGCTAAGATACTCGTGCTCCTTGTACAGTAACCAGTCATTACTTGGCTTAGATTGGCTATCTGTATTATCCCAAGGCTCTTTATCCAAAAAGGTGCAAGCAACAACCGGGCGGAACGAGATATCCAATTTGCGCAATTTTGCATCTAAAAAGCGTAAAAGGTCGCTTATATACCAGGGACTCGCTTGAATCTTCTTGTTCATACATAGCACAGTTGGATTATTTATCTGCGGTGACCTGTTCAATATATACAGCACGGAATCGATAAATTTACTTCGCAGCGCAGCTCTTAGACGTCCTTTTGGTTTTGCAGCAGAAATTTGTGGAGGATCTGTTTGATCTGTCAATATAGAACCAATGTTTATCGTAACCGTCTTTTCAATAAAGTAGTCGCACAGACTTTGCTGGTAACATGCATACAGGTGTTGGATCAAAGCACTGCTGTCTACTGTTCCAATGGACCAGATGTCTATCCAGAGGTAATATTTCGTATCTTCAAAAGTAAATTCGCGGAAACTGTGTTCAAAGCAGTAAGGGATTGAAGAAGGATCAAACTTGTCATCGCTGGGTGCTTGAGTATGGCTATTCGCTACAGGTTCGCCTGCTTCATCAAGAAGTGTAATGCATATGCCAGCCATACCTTGACCCACAACTAATTCAAGAGATGTTGAAGAACCAGGTACTCGTTTGGTGCAGTTGTAATAAAAGCAAAGAGTATTTGCTAGCCCATCTTTGCTTTGACTAGTGTATATATAAAAACATTAGAATTTATGGTTATAGCCTTTTTTTCCTTTCAAACTATGTATTACCTATTTGACTGATCAGGGGAGGCCACACGAATAGCGTGATGCTGTTCATTATAAAACACATTTTCATGATAAAACCTGATTGCTTCCGTAACATCTGGACCTTGTAAGGGTTTAATGTTATCTGTTGCAGTGATTTGATTAAGGCAGTATAAAAGCAGAATGGGATCCGTAACGATGCTTGGAACTCGTAGAACATCTCTGGCCGTTGGTGTCTTCCAAACTGGCAAAATAAATTCCACATCCTTTGACCAAATATTAGTTAATAAGCATATTAAAAGAACGATCTACATTACCGCTAAAGTAGGTTTTGATGTAGTGTTTCTAGCAAAGAATTGCTGTACTTCGGTCAGTGTAATCTGTGTAAGCACTCGATTCTCTATCATGTTGACAAATTCTGCTTCGACCCAGTTCGGAAGATCGACACCAAAGATTTGAATGACTAATTCTCTAGTTTCTGTACCTGCAGGTCTAGAGTTGGTCGATGCTTTCTTCTTTATAGCTGCATCCGTTTGCATGGATAGATCACGCTTTATGCCTTGTTCCCCACTAAAGCTGATTACTGTTCGAGCGTCATCGTCCACAAGTTTTGTTTTTTCTGTATATCCGGGAGAACTGCAAACAGTGCTAGGAGATGCATGGTTGTTACTCCCAACCACTTCTTCAAATATCTTACAATAGACTATCGATCCATCTCTTTCAACGACAAACATGTTGGGTCGGTTAGTTACTGTAAACAGTCGCAAAACATCCGATGTTAAGACTTTTAGAGTGATATTTGGTTGAAGGCGCCAGTGCAGAGGTATCCGTTTTGTAAAGAGGAGAGGGCAAGCGAACTGACCAAAAGAAAAGCGTGGTTCTTGATTTAGAGGCGTCCTTTGGCTATCGTGCGTTTGGATATCAGAAAATTCGTCGCTTGTCAGTTCTTCATTGGATTCTTCTGAAGTCGAATCAGCTTCATTTGTTATAGAAGGCGCTTCAAGGTATTTACTATAATAAAGCAAGAGTTGAGTATCTGTTTCTTTTCTGCTTATCCTTTTTTTTTTTTTTTTTTTTTTTTTTTTTTTTTTTTTTTTTTTTTTTTTTTTTTTATACCTGCAAGCTCGTGTTTCCTGTAGGTGATTTAATAAAATAATACGATTCGTCCTTTCTTCTGTATACTTGACTTTCTCCTTCAGAGCATTCAATACATCTGAATTGGTAGATAGTATTTGCATCTTTGAATAATAATAGATTTGCACATATCTTTCATAGGGAATTAGAATTAGCCAGTACAAAGGGCGCTTGCTTAGTGATGTGTTTGATTCTCCTTCATCTGTCTTCTTATCCTTTGTTGGATTGGTTGCTTCAAACAAAGTGATGCCCAATCCATCGCAAAAGCTATCGCATTGTACACCAGGATCTGCAGTAGCTGGGGTGTCTCCAGTTACAGGTGAACCACTATTTGAATACGACGACTCGTCACCCATGTTGAACATTGCATCTTCAGAGACATAAAAGTAATTTCCCAAACGTTTCAAACTATATTTTCTTTTGCTACTGTAACCATCTTTTTCTAATTCATCCATAAATATCAATCTACTCTTGGCGTAGTTCTTTACAAAATAGAGTGGCATTGTGATTGAAGTTTCGTAGCCAAGATAAGGGTTGGGTTTATTCAGATTCTGTTCAACATAGGTCAACACAGAGGGCGTAATGCTTGGTACTTTTAGTAATCCATGGAGTGCTTCCTCTCTAAGCAGCCAGCGTACACGAGACTCTGTTTCTACCAGGGCGATCTGTTGTTCTATATTCAATGCCGAAAAGCACTCTGGTTGAGACTTCATAGAACTAAGCATTTTCCTATTATGCATTCATTAATTGTAATTCGAATGAATCAATTTAAATAGCTTACTCAATGCCTGTAGGGAGTATATCATTGTCTTTTGAATCATTTTTTTCTAGTTCTGTCTTTGGCATACTCAGAAATACTAGCTGTAATAGTATTTCACACTTGCTGGTAAAGAATCCATCTGGATAAGAGCCATCCAGTACGTCATTCTTCTCTAATATGTCTATGTCCAAAGTAGGGAGCGTGTTCACAGGTACACTTCTTTCAACCTTTCGAGGTCTACCATCAGCTGGGTCGGTCTCAATGGTCCTGGATACACAGAATAGCTTGACCAGGAGAGGACTTCGAGAATGAGCAGCCAAGTTAAGCAGAGAGGATACTTTACTGTCTTCAGATGTGTCTTCAAAGTAAAAGGCTGTATTATACTTGTTTGTCGAAGGTTTAAAATAGAACAGATTTGCTGATTTGTTCTTTGTGTGAACAGATTGGAAATATTGATTAAATATGGCATTGAACTTTCCTTGTGCCTCTGACATTTGTACGTCCCTAGTATCAAAAGGTTAGTTAAAGCTAACATAAAGATGATATAGAGCTCACAAGCCAGCAGAGTTTTTATCTTGTAAAGCCATGATGTTGACAAACTCGGTTATATCTATTTCCATGCTAGATTCATTACACACTTCAAGAACTTTGTCAAGATCATTATCATCCACCAGAAATCCTTTCAGAAGACATGAGTAAAGAGAATTAAAGAAACTCTTGGAGTAACCCCTTGCTATGTCTTGGGCAACACGGAGGACCCTTTCTGTCAGTTGCGCATTGCTTTGACAGCTGCTAAAGTAACCTCGATAAAGTGTTGGTCTAAGCGTTCGTCCTACACCATCAAACTCGTGAATGAGGTATTCGATAGATTGAATGGTCACATTGTCCAAGTCATCTGTAAGGTCCTCTTCTGAAAAGGGACAGGAGGTTCCATGAGTTGACATTTTCTTGACAGGTTTCATTGGCTTTTGTCGTGTGCATTCAAACATAAACACGTCCAGATGGTAACTAATTGGAGGGCCAGAGACTAGCTCATCGCTTGGATCGTCCTTTTGAAGTTTCAAAAGACTACTTGAAGCACATTCTAGACTTGGAAACAGGATAATCACAAAAGATCGTGGGTCAAAGACTTTGACAAAGCAACGCGCCTTGCGCAAATCAGAGACCAGAGATGTACTTGAAACCTTTTGATAGTCGCACACTTTCTTGAGGGCAGACTTCAGTTCGTTCCAAAAGCTCGTACCAAGGTCATGGTTCGCCATGTTGATTTCACCATTTGAAATATACTCCAAAGAGCGCTCGACAAAATAATGGAGGATGCTATAGTTTTGCAACAAGGTGCTTAGCTTTACAATCGTCTTGGCAGACTTTAGCAACAGTGGATCTGGTTTCAGCAGGAACGGATTCTGATCTTCCAAAGGTACAGACGAATGGGCCGCAAGATCTGCCGAGCTACTATTTGCCGTCCTCCTGAAATATCGGTGCGTTTTGATCAAACTCTTGTTCTTGACAGCTGGCGAATTGACTGTAGTGGCACTACTACCATCAGAGACCTTATCACTTGATTGAGGAAGCATGAGTTGTAACCTGATCTGCTGTAAATGTGCAGACTTTTCAAATACTGGCGACTTGAAGGAAGCAATGGCGAATCGGTTGGACCGTAGAACGAGAGCAACGTCAAATAGCTGAGGGAGGAGCATCACGTTATCTTTTTCCTCTTGACCATCCACCGTTTGCGAATTCTTTCTTTTTTCCCGAAGTTCACCTATTCCTCTGGACCTACCAACCGCGTGTATCTGATCAAACGTGACCAATTCAGAGATCGTTCTTCTGTCTGGCTCAAATGCCCAGCTCTTGATGCGGTCATATTGACTAGTGTCAAATTCTCCAGCAGGCTCCATCCATAGTTCAGTCGTGATTTTTCCAGTGGCAGAATCCTTCCAGATGAAGTACTGGACTGCGCAGCGACAAGTGCGGTTACCAGTGGCGGCAGGGAGCGTGATCTCTTGGTAGAACTGAGTACTATCAGGGCGAGGAGATACAAGTTGATAACCCTATTAAGAATAAATGTAAGTAAACAAGCTAAAGATAAAAAAAGTGATAATTTACCTGATCAAGACGAGTCTGACATAAAAATTGGAATGCCAGGTCATGAATGGGCATCATCTTGTTATTTCTGTGATAGGTATCATCATAACTATCTGTCTGCCAGGTCCAGGTAATGTGATGGAGATAATCACGAACGATGTATTCGCTTGTTAACCATGTGGCGAAAGGTAAATACCAAGTTCTGCCTCTGCTCTGATGCTTTGTCATATTTCCTAGCGCTTTTCCATTCTGAACAATCGGATAGCTATCTGAAAAGTGCTTGGAATCTCTCATCAACAGACTTGAGAATGGACGTTGGCAGACTATGTTATATGGAAGTGCAGTGAGCGGCGAAGTCTTCAAAAGGTATAACAGATGTTCTCTAACTCTTCTCCTTGCTGACACTTCTGCATTGAAAAATAGTAGCCTTAGCGTGATTAAGCGGCCATATTCATGTCGAATACGCAGCTCACAGAAGGAAGGAGATAGTTTGAATGGAGAAGGCGCAAAGGGTTCTTTTATAATATCGTCATGACCAGTGACAATAGCAGGCAGGTTTCTATGCAGCATCTTCACCAAGGTTCCATCATCTCCTTCAAAATCTGCCCATTCTTTCAGCACAGTTCGCACGTTCTCTAACATAGCCGTTATGTTCTCTTGCGCATTATAAATGAATTCCTGGTTGTAAGGGGACAGAAGCTTGGGGTCCATAAAGGGAGATACATCACCAATGAGCAGATCGATACATTCTGGATCGTACCAGCATCTAGTGCGAGCTCTAGTGTCTGCTGCATTCATGCGGTTCCAGATGGATTTGAACGAGTCTATGTACATTTCTTGATGCTGCATATAGACATGTCGAGCTGCATAAGACGGGGAGTCTATGCGTGAAGGCGATGTCATGGGTTCAGCAGCGGTAAGATTGGCCCAGAACTTGTTTGGAAAGCCAATGATAGACCTTAGTATTTCGTCTCCTTCATAAATGTCAACCAGATAGTTTTTCAGCTTCTCAATCTTGGAATAAACAGGTGCAGCATAGGTTTCCCCAAAGTATATGTATCCAGTCACCACGCCCATCATTTGTGCTCTTCTTTTAAAGACATCCCAGTTTTGTAGCATATGGGCAAAGCTAGCATCTGTACGAACAAGGATTTCAGCACGTGGAGCTTTTGCACGATAAAATAGTCCACTAGACATCAAGAGAGTTTCATTATTGTATGAAGCAGCGTTTCCGATGATCACAGGTAGCCAAGTAGCTCTGATTCTATACTCTATCACTACATTGGGTTGCCAATGCATTGTCATCAAGATTTGAACTCGCTCTTTTCTCACAGATGAAAGGTTCTTTGCTTCCAAGTCATGAATGCCGGGATCCAAACTACGCGTACCACTACCTTCGTCAAAGGTAACTGATTGAACAGAGAATCCCTCTCTTGCTCTGGCAGCAACAATATGTGAAAATTCAGATGGCAGGCTGTATTCCTTGTACTTTAAGAGTCTACATTCCTCTTCTGGAGACTTGGCATTAGGATCCCAAGGGAAGTTGAGTGGCCATTCTATGTGTTCACCATCAAGATTTCGTCGATTCAAATACATTCTTGAATCGTTCTCTGCCAATCTAGCTTCATTGCCAATCTTTGAAAAGGTAGCCTCTCTGAACAGGAAATGGTAGTGATAAATGTTGGGGTTTACTATCTGCTTGACTTGATTGATGCCGACAACCTGGACTACGGCTTGATTGTTCTCCTGTAATGGCTCAGTAGCCTCACGAGATGTGCTTGCTACAGGCACGCATTTCTCAGAGTACAGAAACGAGCCACTGGTTGCGCGTGCGAGAAACTTGAGCACTTCAGTATCAGGAACGAAACCAAAGTTCTTGCCTGGGATGAAGCCACTCTTACTACCCACCTGGATAACATGACAGTTGATATCCTCTTCAGCAAATTGACGAACAAAGGTATTGTCATGTATATTGGATTTCATGGCGCCATCCGTGATGAGGACCAAATGAGATGATCCTTCTCTTGGCAACAGCTTGAGGGCGAAATGACCAGCGTGGAGGATACGTGAGAGACTGGCACCTGATTTACCAACACCCCAAACCTCCTTCTTGGATGAATGGTAACTTGTGTCCTTGTCTTTCTCAATGGCTGTGTCTACATGTGATTCATTTGGTTTGTCCTTATTGATGTCTCTCTTTAAAGGAAATGAAGCCGCATTCAATACATCAGGAGGGGCAGGGTCAGTCTTGCTTCCTACATCCAAGTCATAGTCCATATTGATCCGATGTTCACGAATAAATCTCCTAAAGGCAGCAATGTCCTCTTGAAAGGCAATGAACTCGGCTCTTAGTCTCGTTAGTATCGTAGGGATATTAGTTGCGGTAATAATAGCGTTTTGTAAGAAGACTCTCATCGTTGGATGTTTGGTAAGTATAGGGATAAGATTAACGTTTGAAGCAAACTGTGAATAATCAGCAATGATTGTTGTTTGAATGGACGGTCGAAACTAGGAAATTTTAAGAAATATGGTCTACTATCATCATTCCTTGTCATTTACCACTGCTTTCTCTGTTGGGGATATTTGCATTGAGAATGGCTGAACCAAGCCTTCTAATGAGTTATGTAGACTAGAATGATATCATTAATCACTCAATAATACCATTTATTTGTATATATACTTGCGTTTGATATACTTCAGATAATAAAATATTACATTGGCTATCACCAATAGTAGCCAAACTAGAACTGAGATCAACAATGTACACGATACGATTATGTTGTGAAATGGTCATCAATGTTGTCTGAGGTGTGATGACATAGAGTTGATCTTTATTTTTATTGACAGTCTGTCCTTTACTTTGTTCTGTCAAAATAAGGTTACGACTTATTCAGTATGTGACACAATAAGACAAACCTTGATTTATAGAAAAATCAGGATTCCAAATTCTTCTTCTACTTCTTGACAGATAAATTATATTCATTTGCTATATTTATCAATTAGACATAAATCCATTACATATTAAATCTACCTCAGTATCTTGTCGAGAGTATGGCTGATAGAGCATTTTGAGTAACCATTGGGTATATTCATTCTTTGTACATAGTTTAGACGTCTTTAATAATATCACTGCTGTTTTGGCTTCAATTAACTATTATATTTGTAAGATATTGTGTGTCCAGTCCATGTTATAACTCACTTTTAATTGTTCTTTGGAAGCAGTAGGTTTGGCTGTTTGACTGTCATGTTGTGAAGTTGATGGTTGTTCTGACATGTCAAAATGGTTCTTAATCGTGACAATAAATAAAAGAAAAAAAAAAGATCGCTTTTACTGAAACAGGCAAGTCCATAATTTAAACGTCACTTTATGCGAATTAGATTATTCTCACTACCACTTTAATCATGATCTTTCAGTTCCCTTTTGAAGAAAACTTGTACGATTAAACAATTTTATTTTTATTTTTTAACCCAAGTGGACACGTAGTATTCTCATACTAATTTTGCCCGGACCAGTTCAGAGAATGAAAGAAGTGTCTAAAAACCCCTCTGGGCTTGAGGGCAAAAATGTCGTGGCTTGAAGAAAAGGACAAAGAAAATGGTTCTTAGGAAGGGAGGCTATTGGGAGAACAGTAAATGGAGCTCATGTCTTTTTGACGGGAAAGAGCTTAGGGTAATCGCCACAAGCAATATATCCTTTGTTAGCAAAGAAACTGGCTACAGACTGCTTGACAGGACCTTTAAGATAATCGAGAGCATGAAGAATACGGCACAGAAACAGGCCATGCGCGGCGGTCGTCCTGTTCGCTTCGTCCAAGTCGTCGTAATCGGGATTACGAAGGTTCGAGGGATCTAAAGGATCGTAAACGTCCTGTATGGGAATCTTAAATTTCTTTAGTTGTAAACGGAATTCATCTTCATAGTCATTATGAATTAGGAATGCAACAAGGTGACGATCGGGATAATGGATGTTGAGGATGCAGTGAGTGTTGATATTCAGTTGATGCAGACGAGAGCGTAGTTTATCTATAGGAAGATGGCGGCGAAGAGGCAGTTATAAGAACTTATAGCTACATTGGCAGAGGGGACACTGAAGGTGCGAGCAACAGCCATTTGACTAGGAAGGGGCTTGGAAGCTTTAAGTTTGGCAGCTTTCTGAAGAGGAGGGGAACCTAAATCGGAAGATGTAGGACGTTTCTGAGGAGGCTTGGGTTGCGATGAGGTTTTGGATGTCAGTGACGGAGACGTCAGTGGAGGAGATACCGGTGGAGAGGAAACCAAAGTGGAAGCGGGTTTCTTGGGAGCAGCGGCGTTTGATGCGTGAGCTAATCGCTCAAGGAGGGAAGCGTTTTGTTGTTTGCGTCGGGTGATTTCAGCCTTAGCTGCAGCGAGTTCTGCTTGTAGCTGCTTTACAGTTGGCATGAACCAAGTCTGTTGTTGTAAATATCTTTCCAAATAAGGCAAGAATCTATGGAAAGTGATGGTAAGCGGAAAAAGAGCGAAGAAAACGTACACTTTATTCACAAATTATTCGCACACTGATAAAAAAAATGATAATTTCAGACAACAAATAATAAAAGAGAGCCCATCAGAAGCAAAAGAATGAATAAAGAAACTATTAGTAAATCAGTTATTTACATTGATATTAAATACTTACATTAAGAGAGAGTTTATAAGAGAAAAAAAGAGACAAG